>WSTV01000540.1:0-20410 GCA_019632285.1 Tulasnella sp. 332
CCTTTATAGCCATGATGGTATCATGACATCATTGGTAGATATTCATGTATAAATAGGAGGGGACTCTCAGTAGGAGGATCCCCATTACGATCATCTTGTATACAAGTTCTTCAAACCTTCAAGCCAGCTCTTAGCCATAGTCATTAAGTCCTATCCCAGTTCTCAAGCAGTGAGCACCCCTAGGTGACACCTTAGTAAACCTTTAGATCAGTACAGGAAGAACTGATCTTACAGTGTTCTAGTGGTTCTGCCACTCCACATTGGCAGTGCGCTTTTGCCAGCCATTCTCCTCCCCAGTTGATGATGAATGTTCCACATACTGTTCTTCCATGTATTGCTTGCCATAAGAATCAGTTATTGGTTTCCTTATTGGTTCTTTTCTTATTGATTTTCATAGTGTCTTTTCATGATGTAGGTCCCCATGTTCTGTTTCATGGTTTTTCAATATCATGTTAACGTTTTCAATTACTTTTTGGCTTCTTGGTTTATGTTTATGTATTTTTATTCTTGTGTATAGACTACTGAAGGTTTGGGTTCTGAGTTGAGCCCCATTTGTTTTCCATGTGGTGGGTATTGTTATAGCCAGATTTGTTTCATTTTCTATCATGAGGCCTTGTTTTACTAGTTGATCTGCTTTTTCATTTCCCTCTATTCCTATGTGTGCTTTAACTTTATGGAATTGTGTTTCAGCTTGTCATTTTCTTATCAAATATATTGCAGATTTTAGTAGGTCTGAGTTTTCGATGCTCATCCAGTCTATGTCTTCATCTTTTTTTTTTTGCACATATCATACATTTTGTTAATTACATACATTGAATCAGTTTCGATTTTGACTGGTGTTGTTGGTTTTATTTTAGAAAGTGCCAGTACTACTGCCACTATTTCTCCTCTGTTATTAGTTGGTGTTGGGCCAGCCACTCTTATTGCCATTGATATTCCTTCTGTGTTGGACCATATTCCTGCACCACATTTTGAATCTGCAAGTCCATTTTTGTCTGCTGAACCGTCTGTCCATATAGTTATCAACTGTGCTTTTTCTCCTATGTACAGTTTTCTCTAGGCTTGTGTATTTATATCCACTTTGTTTGAGAATACTCTTATTTCTGCATTTATGTGACCTTTACTAGAGATGTCTGAGTTTACTGTGAAAGGTACATCCTTGTCCTTTTTCTTTTTATTTAGTTCAATTTCTTTCTTATCTTGGTCAAGTCCATCTGTTTTGCCTGTCTGTGCATTATGAGGGGGTGGTTTCATTGTGCTCATCTTACTTGTTGTTAGTTTGATTAAGGCATCTCTCATCTTTAGGCATTCGTTATGGTTGTTGCATTGATCCATTTGTCTGTTTACTTTAATTAGGTCCCCTTGTGTTATTACTTTGTGTTTTTCAAAAAGTCTTATGCTGTTTTCATGTTCGTACATTTGTTTAGTTGCATTTGAGAACATTGAGAACCAGATTGGCAGTTGGTCTTTACTACTTCTAAAGTGTAGACCATCTAGTCTCACTCTGTATTTTGATATTGTTGATAGCCAATTTCTTATTTCTTTTGACAGTGCACTTTTTGGTCCTTGTTTTTCTTTCCATGATTGTAATATTCTGTTTGTGTATCTGGGGTCTGGTTTTTCTTTTGTTGACTTCACTATCATATCTTCTAGGAAGTTTGTCCATTGTGGTTTATCTTTTGTGTTTTGTTGCCATTTTTTTATCCACATCAGTCTTGATGCTTCCCTTCTTGCTTTGAAGTTTGGGAGGTTTAATCCTCCTTCATCTTTTGTCCTATACAAATCATCAAGTTTGATCACCGATTTGCTTTGTTATTCCACATGGTTTTTCTTATGGTGTCATTAATTCTTTTTACTGTTTCATTTGTTGGTTCATTTGTCATTAATAGGTACTGTGCTCTTGATAGTATTATGAAGTTAACTATTAGCTTTTTTCCTTATAGTGTCATTCTTTGTTTGCACCACCTTTTGGCTGCTTCTTCCATTTTGTTTATTGTTTTTTTTTGCCATATGTTGTCTATGTTTAGGTCATAGCCAATCCAGCCTCCTAAGATTCTGATAGGTTCTTGGTCTAGCATGATCTTCACTCTTTCATGTAGTTTTTCTGAGTGGTTTGTTACATTTCTTAGTACCATGATATTTCCTGATATGGTTCTTGTTTCATTGACTCTTTGTCTGTATTCTTTTTCTCCTAGTGGTAAGATATCTGTTTTATCTTGGTTGAATTTTGCTGTTGATGCTTTACACCATAACTTTGTTATCACTTTTATGTCTGTCTATTTGTCTTCGTAATCTGCATATATTTGTGTGTCTGTTATGAACGTGCCCAGTCCTGGCAGCTGCCGCCAGGCGAATTCCTTACTTTGTTATCTGCCCTGTTGGAAACTCACTCTTGTTGTTGTTGTCTGCACTATTGTAAACCTGCCTCAACGTCTATATTCCCATCTTTCCATGTACTTATAGTAGGCTGTTCCCTCTTGGGAACAGCATCTGATCAATCTTATCACTACCTCACAAATTCCCTGCACCCTGCCTTGCTCTCTTGCCCTTAGTCTCAGTCCTTGCCTTAGCTCCACTTCCACCCCTATCCCTGTGAGGTCATTCTCACAATTTTGATCAGATCCCAAAAACTGATACACCTGTTCCACTTTAAACCTGTTACAATCTTGTTCTCATTCCAATGGACCAAGATGAAGTCCCTGATCAATTCCTTGGTGCCGCCCAGCTGGAACAGGCAGAATTCCCTAATCAGGAAAACCAAGTGCTTATGGTTACCCTTCACAATCTCAATAATATGCTCTTAAGCATCAGTAACCAACAAAACAACCTCACTCAGCAAGTCACCACACAACCTGCACCTACTATCAAAGTTCCCAACCCAACGCCCTTTAATGGCAAGGCCAAACATGTAGAGTCCTTCATAGAGGAGATTTCTATGGCCATCTGAATCAACACACAAGCTTTTGACACTGAGGAAAAGAACATCCTGTTTGCATGCTGTCATGTGAAAGAAGGTGCCCCGCACCAGTGGTATCATGGTCTTAAGTGACAAAATCCTCTCCCCACATCACTCGCCACATGGCAAACATTCTCAGATGCCATTCGCCTTCACTTCAGTGACCCTGACCTTGCTGCTACTGCTGCTTGCAAGCTCGACGCCTTGCGATAGACAGGGCTAGCATCAACCTACACATCCACATTCCTGGAGATCATTGCCTACTTAGACCTCACTGACAAATCAAAGCAGCAGAAATTCAAGGACGGACTCAAAGCTGACGTCCTCTACACAATGATCTCCACCGGCGACCGCTTCATGAATCTCGATGCGTTAATGAAGAAGGTGATCCAGATCAATAACAGCCTGTTCGAATATAGGCCATGCCACTGCAGCACACCTGGACCCGCGAGCCCTCACCCAGCCAACCCCGGACCTCAGACCAAGACGCTGCACCCTGACAAGAAAACAACGATGCCAATTGCATGGATATTGATGCAACTAGAGTCAGGGGAGAACTAACAGCAGAGGAGAAGGACAAAAGATGAAGAGCTGGTTTATGTCTCTACTGTGGAAAGGAAGGGCACTTGGTTGCTAATTGCCCTAGTAAGCCCTTGGGAAAAGCCCTGTTGCAGAATTAAACGTCTCGGCTTCTGTGACAGAAGACATTGAGACATTGCTAGTTTCCACCATTTCCCCAGGTTCTCCTTTTCACTCCTTACATGTGACTGTCCCTATTTCGGTCTCCTGTTCTTCCTGATTTAATTCCATTCATGTGCATTCACTGATCGATAGTGGTGCAACTGGAGATTTCATTTCCCTAGATTTTGTCCTGAAACACTCAATACCCAGAGAACAACACAACAGGCCTGTTCGAGTCACCACTGTCAAAGGCATTCCCTTACAAGACGGCCTTGTCACAGAGCAAGTCATGATCACCCTTAGGATCAATGACCACACAGAAACCATAGTCCTCACCATAGTCAAAACACCTTACCTGATCATCCTCAGCACACCTTGGCTTTGAAAGCATAATCTGCTTATTGATTGGAAAGCTTCGACCATAGACTTCCCTCATTGTACCAATTCTGCATGTCCAGCTCCACCAAAATCTCAGACCACAGCCACAGTTCCACAGTCCCTGACACCAATAGCCACAGCCATAGTCCCACAGCCCCTGATTCCAGAAATCACAGCCACAGCCCTACAGCCTTTAACCCCAGATACCACCACAGAACCAACAATTAGCCTATCCGCTGTTGCCTATAATGACCTATTCAGCAGATCAGACAATACACTCAATAACGACTTTGACAATATCAGGGTCATCTTCGTACAGCTTGAGACCGAGACCTCCATGATCGCCGGAGCATCCGAACTCACCCACACAGAACAAGATGAACTCAAGAAGAAGCTACTGAGCGAATATCATGACCTGCTTAAGGTGTTTTCACAAAGATCTGCCACAAAATTCACACTGCACCACCCTGGCGTAGATCTTGAGATCAACCTAGAACCAGGAAAAGAGCTGCCTTTCAAGCCCATCATCCCACTCACACTCTCAGAACGCCAAGCACTCGAAGACTGGGTCAAAAAGGAGCTTGCCAAAGGATTCATTAGACCCTTGTTGTCATCAGCCAGTGCACTGGTTCTCTTTGCACAAAAGAAGGATGGCTCTCTCTGATTGTGTCACGACTTTAGGGGCCTCAACGTTATCATGATCAAGGATTGTTATCCCCTGCCCCTCATAACTCAGTTACTAGATTGGGCCCAGGGATTGACAATATTCACCAAACTCGATCTAAAATCAGCCTACAATCTTGTTCGGATCAAAGGCGGAGATGAGTGGAAGACCACGTTCAGGACACCTCATGTCACGATGAGGTAGCTGAGGAACTGCTGGATGACGTCAGTAAGGTCTTGGGATGATGGCGAGCACTAGGAGCTTGAAGAGAAGGACAATGGTAAATGTATAAGAGACACCGAGGAGCACTAGGAGCTCAACAGTGATAAGTGGAGAAGAGGGAGGAGGATGCAATGGTAGAGGGAGTACAAGATGTTGCATGAGGATTAAGTCCTCTACGCCTACTGGTATATATAGGGGTATAAGAGTGGAGGCTTACAAATGTGGCATGAGTACACTGCACGGTGGTGTGGGGGAACACAAGGATAGAAGCGCAGGGTAGTGACAGGTGACCTCCTAGCCGAGAGAAGAGAAGTAAGTTAAGTGAGGGAAGGCTGACTAAGGGAGACACATGATCAGAAATAGTCTGAGATAAAACTGAGATAAGTCTGAAGTATGTCCAAGGTCTGATGTGTAGGATAGTAGATGTGACCATAGAGTAAGAGCCTGTTGTTGGATTTGGACTTAGGCAGGACAAAGTCGTGACACCTCAGGGGCTATTCAAGATGCTGGTGATGCCTTTCGGCTTGACAAACGCACCGGCATGTTTCCAACATTTATCAAGTCTGTGCTTTGCCCACGCTTAGACATTGACACATCCACATACCTTGACAACATACTGACTAGTCACAGGAACAAACCAAATCACGTCACAGCAGTTTGTGACATCCTCAAACAACTCATCGCTGCTGATCTCTATGTCAACATCGACAAATCACTATTCTACATGCCTGAATGCAACTTCCTTGGATTCATCCGGTCAGGAACTATCCTAAAAATGGACCCCACCAAGCTTAATACAATACACTCCTGGCTGGCACCCACATCAGTAAAACAGGTACAGTCCTGGCTCAGCTTCACTAATTTCTATCATCGCTTCATCTCCCACTACACCCGCATTGCTCATCCATTGAACATGTTGACTAGCAAATCCACTTGCAAAACCCGCTTTGAGCTAGTACCAGCTGTGCACTCCACATTTGAATCCTTAAGGGACAAAATGCTTGATGCACCGGTGTTACAGCATTTTAATCAGTCCCTTCCTATTATGGTTATTACTGACGGTTCAGATTTTGCAATCTCAGGGATAATTCATCAACCAGACCCTCAAGGACAGCTTCATCCAGTGGCGTACTACTCCTGAAAAATGGAACCAGCAGAAATTAATTACAATGCCAGCAACAAAGAAGCCCTAGCCATCCATGACACGTTCAAACACTTTTTGCACTGGCTACTAGGATCACCATATGTCATTACACTCCTGTGCGACCATCTTAACCTCAAGGGCCTGATGACTACAAAGAACCTTAATCACCACCAGGTTTGATGGGCCCAGTTCCTTGCTGATTTTGACTTCAAATTCAATCACATCCCTGGGACCTTAAACCCTGCCAACGTGCTGTCCCTACGCCCCGACTACACGCCTAAAGAGGGGGATAACCCACAACCAACCAATCCACTATTCCCTTTCAATTCTTACTCCCATCTCCTCTCACCTCACACTACCCCATCCATTAATTCCTCACACCTCCCTAAAATCATCCCTATCTCAACTTCCCCAGCCTCCCTTGAATCTCTTCCCAATTTTGTTGCTCCAGAATCCGTGTCCATCTCTGTTACTGTTGACCCAGCCCCTAAACCCATGTTGACTCATAAGACTGTTAATCTTCCAATTATTCCATTGTTGTCTCCTGAATCTTGTACTTTCCTGATTAAAACCCTATCTGTCGCCGACCCTCAGTTCATCTCACCGCACTCCAATATCACCACACGAATCAAGACCTCTCAAGCCTCAGACCCTGAACTAAAAAACGCCACCGCCAACAAAGATCCACATTTCAGCCACTCAACTGAAGCCAACCTTGCTACACATGACTCGCTTATCTACATACCTCAACCACTCCACCTCAAAATCCTTAAATCCCACCACGATTCACCAACTGCTGATCACCCGGGCTGGGCCATCACTGAAGATCTCATCTTACGCCAATACTCCTGGCCTGGACTCAGGAAACAGATACACCTTTATGTCACTGTCTGTAACACCTGCCAACATATCAAAGCTGATCGACACAGGCCCTATGGCACCCTACAGCCAATCCTGGTACCCACTCGACCCTGGGAGGACATCAGCTGGGACTTCATCGTCAAGCTCCCTGAAGCTGGCAGGTTTGACTCAATCTGGGTTGTCATTGACAGAATCACTAAAAGCGCCCCCTTCATACCCTGTCAAGAATCCATGAATGCCAAGGAGCTTTCATCCTTGTTCCTGCACAACGTCTTCCAGCTACACAGCACGCCCTGATCGGTGATCTCAGATCGAGGGTCCATCTTTGTATCTGGTTTCTTCACATCCTTCCTCCAACATCTTGGGGTCAGTCCTCATCACACCACAGCCTATCACCCTCAGAGCAATGGGCAAATAGAACGAATGAATCAGACACTAGAAGACTACCTCTGCTGCTATGTATCTTACCAATAGGACGATTGGCACACACATCTCCCACTCGCAGAATTTGCCTATAACAACCATGTCTCATCCTCCTCCTGCACCTCCCCTTTCTTCGCCAACCATGGTTATCACCCACATGCTGAGCCACCATCTTCCTGTCACGATGGGAGGTCTGAAGGAACCACTGGACGATGTGGAGCACTAGGAGCTCGAGGAGGAGGACAATGAGGATGTATAAGAAGACAGTAAAGAGCACTAGGAGCTCAATGCTGTAGAGTGGAAGTATAGGAGGAGTACAGTGGAGAGGAGGAGATACAAGACGTTGTGTGAGGAATAAGTCCTCTACGCCTACGAGTATATATATGAATACAGGAGTGGAGGCTTACAAACATAACACAAGTACGCTGCGTGGCAGTGTGGGAGAACACGAGGATAGAAGCGCGGGGCAGTGACAGGTGACCTCCTAGCTGAGAGAAGAGCAGGGACGATAAGGGAATAGAAGAGAAGCAAGATGACTAAGTGGAACACATGATAGAAGTTAGTCCAAGGTAAAACCGATAATGCTCCGAGGTAAGTCTGATATCTTTCCAGGGTCTCCGTAGTCCGTCTCGTGGGAAAGTAGATTGTGATCATATGGTAAGAGCCCATGTTGGAATTGTACTTGGGTGCGACGTAGTCGTGACACTTGCCCCCTCTAAGGTCGTCGAGCACGATGAGCTGATGAGTTGCAAAGTGACCTGTTCGGTTGGGGTCGGTCCGGGTTGTGCTGATGGAATTCGTCAATTAACTCTTGAGCATTAAGAGTGTCCTCAGTGAAGTTCCATGAGTTCTCTGACGTGTCGTATCCTTTCCATTTTACGAGGTACTGGAATCTGGTTCTGTGCCACCGCGAATCCAAGATTTTTTCCACTTCGTATTCTTCTTCTCCAGACTTGTTTTGTACTGGAGGGGGAGGTGTCGTTTTTCATCCTTCGATCAGATCCTTCGCTGTTGCTGACAACCGTGATACATGGAATACGGGGTGTATCTTCAGCGTGTCTGGAAGTTTCAATCTATAGGCTGACCTTCCTACTTTCTCCATTACTTCATATGGCCCAAACCTTCTATGCTCCAGCTTCACTGAAGGTCTCAACGTCTTAATCGCCTCGGTTCCAGTGATGCTGTCCTTTTGGCTCAGCCATACACAATCCCCAACTTGATATGGAGTCGCTTGTTGTGTGTGGGTGTCATAGAAGGTTCTGTGTTTTTCTTCCGCTTTCTTCAACATTGCCTTCACTTCCTGTCCGATCTCCTTTATATTCTTCGCCATTTCTTTGGCGGCTGGGACTTTGTCTTCGTAGAATGCTTGTGGCGCTATTACGGGGTGTCTTCCTTGATCTGCGTAGAATGGTGTGACTCCGGTAGACGAGCTGGTCGAGTTATTGTACTGGAATTCGGCTATGGCTAGCCATTCATCCCAGTCATCTTGTCAGTAGTTTACATAAAGTCGGAGATATTGTTCCATCAGTGAGTTGATTCACTCTGTCTGTCCGTCGGTTTGCAGGTGATACGCTGTCGAGAAGTGGGGTTTGATGTTGATTAGTTCGTACAGTTGTCGCATGAATTCGGAGTTGAACGTCGTTCCTCTGTCCGACACTGTTCGCAGTGGTGTTCTGTGAAGTTTCCACACGTTCTCCAAGAACATCTTTGCTGTCTCTTGAGCCGAGGAGCTTTCTTTTGTGGCGATGAAATGTGCCCTTTTTGTGAATCTATCAACAACAACAAGCACTGAGTCGTTCCCTCTCCTTGTGATTGGGAGCTTCACCACGAAGTCGTAGGTAATGTCTGTCCATCGACCTTCAGGGGTTTCGAGCAGTTGCAGTGGGCCTTGTGGTTTCTGATTGATTGTTTTGGTCCTAAGGTAAGCGTTGCAATGATCCACATATTCGTTGATGAATTTCATCATTGATGGCCACCAGTAGGTTCTCGACACTAGTTTGAGTGTCTTTGCTCTTCCTGGGTGTCCTGCCGTGATTGCATCATGTCTCGATTCTACAATATCCTTACAGATCCCATAGTTCTGTGGGACATAGATCTTTCTCTTGTACATGAGTACCTTGTCTACGATGCAGTAGTCACTCATCTTTTCCCTTATCTTTGCTGGTGCATTCTCCTCGTTCGATCTCAGGAAGGCCAGAACAGCAGACATCGATTTGTCTTTGTCTAGCTCCTCTCTGATTCTGTTGATGAAGTCCACATCGGAGAATACTGCTGCGTTGATTTCGAAGTTCGATTGTTTGAGAATTGATTTGAAATTCTCTTCTTCCCCCCTTGGCTGGTGGTCTGGCCTTCTTGATAGGGGGTCTGGTCTTGCTTTCACTCCGGGTCGGTAGATGATTTTGAAATCGAACCCCACCAGGAATAGGCTCCATCTGGCTTGTCTTCTCAATGGTTCTTTAGTCATCATGAATGTTTCCAGGTTGGCGTGATCGGTTATTACGGTAGTTTGGCCGTTTGCCCCCTCGAGGTATTGTCTCCAGTCCCTGAACGCTTCGTATATCGCGAGGAGTTCTAGATCGTAAACATCGTAGTTCCTTTCTGCTGGTGACAATGATTTCGAAGCGTATGCGATAGGGTGCAGTTTCCCATCTTCTCCCTTTTGCGATAGTATCGCTCCTCTTGCGAATACAGACAAGTCGGTTTCCACGACGTAAGGTTTCTTGAAGTCAGGGAATGCGAGTACCGGCGATGATGTGAAGGCCTTTTTAAAGGCGTTGAGAGATTCCTGCTGTTTGCTTCCCCACACGAACTTCTCACCCTTCTTTAGCAGGTCCATCATTGGTCTGGCTATCTTCAAGTATCCTTGGATGAATCTTCTATAGAAGTTCGCAAACCCGAGGAACACTTGAATGTTGTGAACTGACTTTGGTACAGGCCATTCCTTGATTGCTGCTATCTTCGACTCATCCATCCTCATGGTGACTCCATCGATGATGAACCCCAGGTACTTGATCTCCGTTAAGTTGAACTCGCTCTTTGAGTGATTGGCCCAGACGTTGTTAGCTTTTAGTCTTTTCAAGACTTCCATAACGATGGCATCGTGCTCTTCTTGTGTCTTCGCGAAGATCAGTATATCATCCAGGTAGATGACGACTTGGTGGTCAAGCATATCCTGGAATATGTCGTTCATGAAGAGTTGAAAGTTGGCCGGAGCGTTGGTAAGTCCGAACGGCATGACGGTGTATTCGTAGTGACCGTATCGAGTTCTGAATGCCATTTTCCATTCATCTCCTTCAGCTATTCTAACGTTGCTGACCCCGACCGCAGGTCGATTTTGCTGAATATCTTTGCTCCCTGCACTCTACCCATGATCTCGTTCGGTAGTGGTAGCGGGTATCTGTTTTTCACTGTTATGGTGTTGAGATCCCTGTAGTCAACGCATAGCCTGAGGCTTCCATCCTTTTTCTTCATGTACATCACCAGCGCTCCGGCTGGTGACTTCGACAGTCTAATGTGGCCTTTCGCTAGGTTTTCGTCAAGGTATTCTTGTAGTGCGTTGAGCTCGGTGGGTGACATCGCGTATATCTTTTTGAACGGTGGCGTCTTTCCTGGAAATAGGTTGATGTGGAGGTCGTACTCTCTCGTGGGCGGAAGGACCTGAGATTCCTTCTTGTCAAAGATCTCAAGGTAGTGATGGAACTGTGGGGGAACTGTTTCGATTGGTTCCTTCTTAGGTTTGGACTTATCGCTTTGTTCCGCGATCCTGGCCGCGTGCGATTGTCCTGCTGCGATCTCGAAGGGATGGATTTGGTGCGACCAGAACACACCGATGTCCATGACGTCATCAGAGTGCTTTCTCCATGCATTCTCTGTGATAAAGGCAATGTCAAGAGTCCCTTTCTCCGCGATAGGGTTGCTCACTAGGGTTTCTACGTTTTTTCTCAACCTTCCAGGGGCCCTCGAGTCCACACTGTATGTGTCGATGTGCTGGGGTAGGCATTTCTGAGAGCAATGTCTTGATCGGAAAACCATGCAATCTGCGGCGTTGGTGGACCATTCGATGTCAGGTTGATGTTCCCGTATCCAGGTTAACCCGAGGATTACATCATATTGTCCGATGTCTGTGACATGGAATTTCTGCTTGTTCTTGTGGTTTTCGATGACTAACTCTCCCGTGATTGCTTGTCTAATTCCTCCATCCTGGATTTCTTCTCCATTAATCGCATAGGCGGGACGAGGGGTGATATCTGTAGCAGCGAGCTGATGTTCTTCAATGAGGTTTCGATGGATAAATATGGTTGATGCTCCTGCATCGTACAGGGCTAGGGCTGGGATCACAACTTGGTTGAATTTTAAGATGACTTCGATCTCCAAAGGTGCTTCTGAGTCTTTCTTTCATACATGATGAGTGTATTGATTATCGACAAATGTGTTTGCCATGATAATTGGTGCTGGGGTAAAGGTGGACTCATACAACATATTGGAGAGGGGAGCATAAAAATTCGTTGAGCTTTTTGGGACTGACGGTGGCACGACACTGCACCTCAGTCCCACTCGTTTCCCTGGCGCCCTGCGCCTTCGCCTTGCCCGTTCTCCTGGGCATCTGCTACTTCGAACACTCTTCCTACAGCTGCATCTGTGGCCCGCATTTCTTCAGCCCTTGCTTCCTCTTGGGCCTCCCTGTTATCTTCTCTAGGCGCTGCTCATCGATCCAACCCAGCGTTTACTACCAGAGGTGCAGCCCTACAATCCTGTGCGAAGTGGCCCATCTATCCACAATGCAGACAAGCTCCAGCCTGCCTCCTTCTCTGCTTCTTAGCCTCGGTCAGGCGTCGGCGTCCTCCCTGATCAATCTCCATAGCGTTGGGATCACGAGGGGCGCCTGGATGTCCTTAGTTCTGTGGCTGTTGTTGTTGTTGTTGTTGTGCTGGTCGCAGCTGGGCTCTGTCCCTGAGGACCTGCTGGAGGTAGGGATTGGTGGTGCGAGGAGGTAGAGGTTGCTGCATCGGTTGCTGAGGTCGAGGTGGGGCAGGCGCTGGTGGTCAAGGATGCTGTCGACGTTCCTCAGCATGCGCCTCGAACAACCGATTGTCTATCGTTATGGCCTCTTCCTGCATGTCTATAAGCGTGTTTGCCCATCCTGTCACGGCTTTGGCGAGCTTGATCTCTGCCTTCAATCCCAGTTTGAACTGGGAAATCAGGGCCTGGTCGTTCCAGGTGACATGGTGCGCGTACTTGCAGAATTCGGCCGTGTAGGTGGCTGCTGACCCTGTTTGTCTTAGGTTTCTAAGGGCGGTTTTGGCCTTAGCAGTCCTGTCAGGGTCACCAAAGGCATGCTCAAATGTCTGTTTGTATTTGCCCCAGGTGTCTATCGTGGGGGTTGCCGAGGTGAGATCTTTGATGATGATTAAGGCCCATTTTTGTGCCTCCTCGGTCAAGTATCCCAGCGACCAGTTGATCAGGGCGGCGTCGTTAGGAAACTGTTGTGCTGAGAGGATGATGTATTGCTCGCAGGCCGCGATGAACTCGTAAGCCTGATCTCCACACTTCTTCCCATCGTACTTATCTGGAACTGCTACCTTCGGCCCCTTGGGTGGTAGCTGCACGACTTGCTGAGTTGTGATTGATGGCCCGATCGGATTGGGGTTGCTGGTGAAGGTGTACTGCGTATGCATTACGACTGGGGCTGGTTGTGGTGGTGGGATGTTCATTGCATTGTTTATATTGGTTGTAAGGTTGGCCACTTGAGTGGCAAGGGCGGCGATCTGAGTGAGTAGTTGATTGTATGTGGGTGGTTGAGTTGCCATTGCTGGCGGTAGGACAATGGTTGAGGTGACTGGATTTAAGGGTTGAGTTGGTGGGATAAACGGGGGTGGTGAATGGATGGTGAGGGGAGTATCGCTGTCCGAGTCGTGTTCGAGGTGCTCTCAGTAGCGATTGGTGTTGGGGATTCGTGGAGGCATTGTGACTTAGTCCCACCTGGCGAGACTCTTGAAGGTGGTGTGTACAAAATGGATTTTGGTCTGAAGACCAAGTTTGACAATGAGGTAAGCTGGTTGTATAGTTCTGTCGATGTGGATGAGGCGTGCTAGTTGTTGGCGTTTCGGGTAGTACGGGATGCACACTTTAGGGTAGGGGTGGTATTCCTGAATCACCCAACTGCCTGGTAGAGCTCGTTTGACCCTTTCGAGGTCAGTGTGTTCGACGGCGAAGGCGATGATTCGATTGCTGTCTTGAGCTAATCCACTGATGTCATGGGTGTAGAGGTTAGGAGTCTCTTTGTTGCAGAGGTTGTAGTGGAGTACTGGCATATAATTGTCGTGGAGCAGTGTATGACGCAACGTAATGTCACAATGGGAGGTCTGAAGGAACCACTGGACGACGTGGAGCACTAGGAGCTTGAGGAGGAGGACAATGAGGATGTATAAGAAGACAGTAAAGAGCACTAGGAGCTCAATGCTATAGAGTGGAAGTATAGGAGGAGTACAGTGGAGAGGAGGAGATACAAGACGTTGTGTGAGGAATAAGTCCTCTACACCTACGAGTATATATAGGAATACAGGAGTGGAGGCTTACAAACATAACACAAGTACGCTGCACGGCGGTGTGGGAGAACACGAGGATAGAAGCGCGGGGCAGTGACAGGTGACCTCCTAGCCGAGAGAAGAGCAGGGACAATAAGGGAATAAAAGAGAAGCAAGATGACTAAGTGGAACACATGATAGAAGTTAGTCCGAGGTAAAACCGATAATGCTCCGAGGTAAGTCCAATATCTTTCTGGGGTCTCCATAGTCCGTCTTGTGGGAAAGTAGATTGTGATCATATGGTAAGAGCCCATGTTAGAATTGTACTTGGGTGCGATGTAGTTGTGACACTTCCCAATCTAGTGAAGTGCCCGAAGCAGACAGGCACACCGATCAACTCAACATCCTTCATGAAGAACTCTGCACCGAGCTACAGCACACACAAAGCAACCAGGCATGTGCCTATAACCAATACATACAAGAACACCCTGATTCATTCTAACCTGGTCACTAGTATAGCTTCACCATCGAAACATCACAACCAAACATCCCTCACAAAAGCTCAACTACCAGAAGCTAGGACCATTCAAAATCATCACTGCACAAGGTCTGTGCGCCTTCAAGCTTGAGCTGCCACCATCAATGTCCCTTCTCCACCCCACATTCCACATGTCCCTGCTCGAACCCTACCATGACCCAGCCAAGACCCCAGGTCGTGTTGCACCTCCCCCACCTCTGATCGCTATCGCTGATGACAGTGCAACATGGCTTGAGGTCAACACACTACTCAATGTTCGATGCATAGGACAGCGCACAGACTACCTCATCAGATGGAAGGGACACACTCAACTCGATGACGCTTGGATTCCAATATATAATCTGTCAACAGAACTCAACGATGACATCACCAAGTTCTATCACACACACCTGAAGCTCCCTCATCCGTTGGCACGAGATGTTCAACTCCACTATGGTACCGCAAATATCCTAGAGACCAATGTCACCACTCACTCAGGAAGAAGGTCCAGATGGGGAAAAAAGGGGGGATGATGTTATGAACGTACCCAGTCCTGGCAGCTGCCACTGGGCAAATTCCTTACTTTGTTATCTGCCCTGTTGGAAACTCACTCTTGTTGTTGTTGTCTGCACTATTGTAAACCTGCCTCAACATCTATATTCCCATCTTTCCATGTACTTATAGTAGGCTGTTCCCAAGAGGGAACAGCATCTGATCAATCTTATCACTACCTCACAAATTCCCTGCGCCCTGCCTTGCTCTCTTGCCCTTAGTCCCAGTCCTTGCCTTAGCTCCACTTCTGCCCCTATTCTCATGAGGTCATTCTCACAGTGTCATCTGCAAATAGTTTGCATATTAGTCTTTCTGTACTCCCAGGGATATTGATTCCTTTTAGTTTTGATTTTCTTAGTGATTCCGCTAAGGGTTCAATTGTGAAATCGAATAGTATGCAGGACATGGGGTCACCTTGTCTGACTCCTCTCTCTACCCTATATGGTTTCGATTTGAGTCTATTAATCATGATTGTTGTTTCTGCATCATAGAATATTTTAAGCTTGTACAGGAATTCTTTTGGGAAACTATATGCCTCCATGATTATCCATAGGTAAGTCTGGTTGATTCTGTCATACGCTTTTGCTTGATCTAGTGAAATCAGAACTCCATTTGTTGTTGTTATTTCACAGTGTTCTGCTGCTATTTTTGCCAGTCTGACATGGTCATGTATGTCTCGCCCTGGTATGAAGCCTGCTTGGTCTTTGTGTATTATGTCTTTTGCTACCATTCCCATCAGTGTTGCATAGCATTTGGTTTCTAATTTATAGTCTGTGTTTTGTAGTGTTATTGGTCTATAGTTTTTGATATCTTCTTTATCCCCTTTCTTGTATAAAGGTATCATTAGTCCTTTTTTGTATTTGTCATTACTCAATCATTTAGTTCTATTTACATCATTCTACACTGTGAGTAGTATTTCTGATATTTTTGGGTACTCTTTACTTTCAATTCCTTTTTCTTTTGGTGGTGATGTTTCCCATTCATATAGTTTTTTATAGCACTCATATGTTAGTCCATCTATTCCTGGTGATTTTCCATTGTGTGAGTCTCTCAATGCTTTTTCAGATTGTTTCTTGCTTATTGTTGGTATCATTTTTGAGGCTTGTTCTGTTGTCATTTTTGCTGGTTCTGCCAGCTTTATCATTTCTTTGATGGCTTTCTCTCTTTCCTTGGTCATTTCTGGTTTATACCTGGATGACATCCTGATATTTGCAAAGACTTAAGAAGAACATGACAGAATCATGATAGAAGTCTTGAGGAGACTGAAGCAGAACAACATATGGGCAAACCACTCCAAGAGTGAGTTCAATCTCAAGGAGATAGAGTATCTGGGATTCATTATTGATGGATTAACAATGAGAATGGATAAGGCCAAGATTGCAGTGATCAAGGAATGGCCAGTCCCAAAGACAGTCCATGACATACAAGTGTTCCTCAGGTTCATGAACTTCTACCAACAGTTCATACAGGGTTACTCAAAAATTGCCTAACCCATGATGGACCTGCTAAAGAAAGGAGAAAAGTTGAACTGGGGAAGCAAGCAACAAGTGTCTCTAGGTGCATTCAAGAAGGCATTCACATCTTCCCCTGTTCTAACTTTCCCAGACTTTGAGAAGCCATATGTTATGGAAACCGACTCCTCAGTATTTGCAAGAGGTGCAATCCTATCACAAAAGAGAGAAGATGGAAAGCTCCACCCCATCGCCTACACATCTAAGTCATTAACCCCAGCTGAACAAAACTATGATGTTTGTGACCTCAATGTCAGGTAGTTTGCCTTAGCGCCCAGTTTCACCCAAGTTTCACCCAGCATAACATTTGAACAATAGACATTCCCACAGAAGGAAGGCACCCATGTGGCAATGTACAACAGTCTACTTCAAGCACTCAGTAGTAGCACTCAAACAATAGAGGTTTCCATGGTTGGAAACCAACTGCATTACTCCTCACAGAAAGGAGACAATTCATGATATCATTATAGACTAGGTCTAATTCATGACATCATAAATGAAGCTAGATAATCATAGAACATTCTAGAAGGAATCAGTCAGCATTATAGTCATTTAGAAGCATGGCTTCATTAAAGAAGATGGTCAAGCACCACTTGCTCCACAAACCACCTCCTTGTAGCCATGACTATATCATGACATCATTGGTAGATATTCATGTATAAATAGGAGGGGACTCTCAGTAGGAGAATCCCCATCACAATCAACTCATATAACAGTTCTTCAAATATTCCAATCAGCCCTTAGCTCTATTCCAAATCCATCAGTCCTATCCAAGTCCTTAAGCAGTGAGTACCCCTAGGCAATACCCTAGTAGAATTTCAGATCAGTCCAGGAAGAACTGATCTGAAATAATGCCACAATATTCTCAGATAAAGAAATTGTAGGAAGGATTAGGGAAGAGCTGAAAGTGGACAAGTTGATGTCTGCTGTCCTGGCCTTCCTTCAAAGCAATATGGAGCAAGTGCCCACAAAAATAAAGGAGCAGATGAGTGACTACTGCCTGGTGGACAATGTGCTAATACACAAATGGAAGATATACATCCCTCAGAACCACATGCTGTGAAAGGACATTGTCAAATGGAGGCATGATGCAGTAACTGCCAGACACTCTGGTCAAGCAAAAATGTTTGAACTCATATCCAGAACCTACTGGTGGCCACCCACAACCAAACCCACCAATGACCATGCAGACCACTGTGACACTTGCCTATGAATGAAGGTCATCAACCAGAAAATGCAAGGCAACCTGCAACCACTCCCAGCTCCCAAAGGAAGATGGACAGATATCACCTACAATTTCATGGTTAAACTCCCAACCACTCAAAGAAAGAACAACCCAGTACCAGTGGTAGTCAACCAACTCACCAAGCAAGCCCACTTCATTGCTATGAAGGAATCATCCTCAGCTCACAAGACAGCAAAGATGTTCCTGGAGAACATATAGAAACATCATGGAACCCCTCTACAAACCACTTCTGACTGAGGACCAATATTCAACTTGGAATTCCTGAAGAGGCTATATGAATCCATAGGGGTAAAACCCAGCTTCTCAACAGTGTACCACCCACAGACTGACAGACAATCAGAAAGAATCAATTCTTTGATGGAACAATACCTGAGGCTCTACACTAATTATCAACAAGATGACTGGGATGAATGGCTGGCAATAGCCAAGTTCCAGTACAATAATGCAGTGAGCTTGTCCACTGGAGTGACACCATTCTATGCAGACCAGGGAAGACACCTGATGATGGCACCACAGCTGCTTAATGAGGTCAAGGTCCTGGCAGCAGAGGATATGGCAAGGGAGATTAAGGAAGTAGGGGAAGAAGTGAAGGCAATGTTGAAGAAGGCAGAGGAAAAACATAGGGTCTTCTATGACTGCCACATACAACAAGCAACTCTGCATCAAGTTAGGGATTGTGTATAGCTGAACTAAAAGGACAGCATCACCAGAACCGAGGCGATTAAGACATTGAGGCCTTCTGCGAAGTTGGAGCATAGAAGATTTGGACCATACAAGGTAGTAGAGAAGGTTGGAAGGTCTGCTTACCAACTAGAATTGCTAGATACCTTAAGGACACACCCAGTCTTCCATGTCTCAAGACTTGTGGCAACCTCAAAGGACCCAATCCAAGATCACACAATGATACCACCACCTCTGGTTCAGAACAAAGATGGCAAAGAAGAATACAAAGTTGAACAAGTACTGGATTTGTGATGGAATCGAACTTAATTTCAATACCTAGTCAAGTGGAAAGGATATGATACCTCAGAAAACTCTTGGAACTACATCAAGGATATGGGAAACACATCTGAAGTGACCAAAGAATTCCATAACTCAAATCCAGACAGACCTCACCCTGACAGGTTGTATCACACTCACATTAACCATCATGCTTAACAACCTTAGAAGGGGCAAATGTCACAACTTTATTCGCACCAAGTCAAATTGAACATGGGCTCTCCTTCTATGGTCACATTCTACTATTGCACAGAATGGACTTTGGACTATTATTGGTTTTATCTTGGACTAACTTCTAATCATGTGTTCCTCTTTGTCAGCCTTCCCTTGCTTAAGACTCTTCTCTTCTCTTGCTTAAGAGGTCACCTGTCACTGCCCTGCACTTCCACTCAAGGTGTTCTCCCACACAGCTGTGCAGTATATTCATGTCATGTTTGTAATCCTCCACTCCTGTAACCTATATATACTGGTAGGTGTAGTCCTCACACAACATCTTGTACACCATCTTCCATTGTATCCTCCTCTCTTCCTCTCATATCCACTCACATACATTGAGCTCCTAGTGCTCCTTGTATCCTCTATACATTTCATTATCCTCCTCAATGAGCTCCTAGTGCTCCATGTCATCCAGCAGTTCTCTTCAGCACCCACTCATGACATTCCAGGTTTTATTAGTGAATGCTGTACATTGCACACTGACTTAGTTGATGTGTCAGTATTCTAGGATGTTCTTTATTGTTCTTTGTATTCATCATCAACACAGCCTACATGTAATTTAGTATAAGTAGTTAGGAAATGAGGAGGATTGTTCCTCACTTCGCCTCTCATTCTTGTCCCTCTAGCAATTGACTCTTATACTTTCTTGACCCACTTTGTGCTGTCTGCACATCTGCCCTTGCCCTTCAACCCTTGTCCCTGTCCTCTGAACTATTCCATGTCTCTTGAACCTTTGATCTTATGACTTGCATGTCCAAGGTTCAGGTATCCCATATTATCAACCAGCACTTCCCTGTGCTTAACTAGAGTATCATGAAGGGAGCTGAGGAACCGCTGAATGATGATGACAAGCACTAGGAGCTTGATAGGAGGACAGAATAGAATGTATAAGAGACAACAAGGAGCACTAGAAGCTCAACATTGATGAGTGGAGAGGAGAAGGGGAGGATACAAGAGAGGAGGAGATACAAGACATTATGTGAGAAGTAAGTCCTCTATGCCTACTAGTATATATAGAGTATAGAGGGGGTGGATTATAAATATGACACAAGTACACTGCATAGCAGTGTGAGAGAATATGTGGGGTAGAAGTGCAGGGCAGTGACAGGTGACCTCCTAAGCAAGAGAAGAGAAGAATGTTAAGTGAGAGAAGGCTTACTTAAGAGAGACACATGATTAGAATAGTGTCTGAGATAAAACCGAAGATAGTCTGAGATCCATCCTGTGGGATAGTAGAGTGTGACCATATGAGGAGAGCCCATGTTTGAACTGACTTAAAATGCGACGTAGTCATGATATAGAGGTTGCTACACCAGGAGGAGTAGGTAGCCAGGAAGGTAGCAGAATGATGGAAAATATGTAAGCCCTCTTTTGTGTGCATGGCGCAAACACCCTAATGATCATTGGTGATCAGATGGATGTTGTCACGACTACGTCGTGCCTAAGTCCAACTTGAACACGGGGACCTCCCTTACGGTCACAATCTACTTTCCCAGGAGACGGACTACGGAGTTAT
>WSTV01000541.1:0-20362 GCA_019632285.1 Tulasnella sp. 332
GAGCGACACTCCCGCACCACATCAACACCCTCTACTCGTTTGTCCCGGTACATATACATCCAAATTCTCCGGAAGGGTCAGCAGTGAATAGAGATCCGAAGTTGATAGCAATAGATGCGAGTTACGTAAGGGGGTCATGGTTGTTTCGTCGGGATTTCTATAATTACGAACTCGCGAACCTCTACCATCCCGCTCTGTTCCATATGCAACGCCTTTCTACCATGCGTGCATACACGCCGGGATTCTTAGTCACTTGGACGCATGTTTCGTCGGCCTGAACTCCCACCCCTCAAAAATTAGTCGAGCCTCTCTCATCTCAATTGCCGTCGGTCCGTGATGTCACACCCACACGTCTACATAGACAGATCTCTGTGGTGCTCCCGTTCAATCACGCAATCACGCTGGCTCGCAGCTTCCCGCCGTCAATAACGTTCGGCTCTTCAGATGGATCACACCTTGCGAGCATGCCTACATGTCGACTACCCTCTAAAGAATATCTCCCTGGTGCGCGGTATACCACGGCCCGTCCACATCTCCCCGGAAATGGAGGATCAAAGAGACGGTGTACCATGCGAGCTTTGACGGCGAAGGTCAGTGATAGATGATCGAAACAGCGAGAAAAGTGTCGGGTGCCGACTGACCTCCCTCAAGCATACGACACCAACAGAAGATGTCACTGCCAATACTGCTCAACTCGGCCCACAGTCTGTGCATAGCAATTAGTTGGGCGGCCTCTTAAATGGACTACGTCGACGAGGCTTCTCTAGGCTACCTTTGCGTTCTCTTCCCATTCCCCTGCGATGCATCCTAATAATCTCGCCGCGCTCATCGTGCTGTTCGTCACCAGTGTTGTCTCCGTCTCCGCCATCCAGAACCCCTTTGGGAAAAGACAGACACTCCCACCTCTGGAAAACACTGCCGCGTCCTCTGGCGCGACGATCACTGCAGTCACCAACCTCTTCTTTGATCAACTCATCGACCACAACAATCCCTCCGCGGGGACTTTCAAACAGCGATACTTCTTCTATGGAGAATACTACACTGGGGAAGGTGCTCCTGTGGTACTGATGAACCCTGGGGAGCAGGCCGCGGATGGCTTTCAGGGCTATTTGACCTCCAATGTGTCCATACAAAATGCGATCATGAAGACAATCGGAGGTGCTGGGGTGATTTTGGAACGTTAGTAAATTTACGTTGTGTCTTTTCATGGCAATATCATATCCATGCGCTGACTAATTGGTGCCCTTGTAGATCGGTATTGGGGCTTGTCGTCTCCCTACGAAGTCTTGACCACTCAGAACCTCACCTATCTCACTGTTACGCAAGCGATCGAGGATACAGTGGTAGGATATCCTTGAATCTTGTTGGAGAATGATCGCGCAATCCGACCTATATATATTGGCTTTTCCGTAGTACTTTGTTGAGAACGTCAAACTCCCTCTGAATGTCAGCAACACGCACCCTGGCGTCACGCCATGGGTGGACATGGGTTGCAGCTATCCTGGTCTGCTCTCAGCGTACACTCAAGAGAAGCATTCCGATACATTCGCGGCGGCTTGGGCATCCAGCGCCCCAGTTGAAACGATATCAGACTTTTGGTTCGTGTGTATTCAAGAGGAACTCCCGCTTGCACAGCGCGCCTGAACTCACCTTACTTTCAGGGAGTATTTTGAGCCGATCGAGGAGGGCATGCCGAAGAATTGTAGCGCGGACGTCGCACTCGCCATCCAGGCCGTTGATCAGATCCTTTTGCACGGCACAAATGCGACCAAGAACAGCTTGAAGGAGTCGTTCGGTCTGGCTGGTCTTCATGATGATGATTTTGCCGAGTGAGTGCTTATCTGTTCGTGAACATGACTAGAAAACTCATTTCGGATTTCCTCGGCTCAAGCGCTTTGCCCAGCGCCATCTATGTCTGGCAAGAGCAATCGGCCAGCGACTACGCCGACATTGGCACGGACTTGTTTTATCAATTCTGCGACGCCATCGAGACTCTGCCTAACAACAAGACGAACATGGCGGCCAAGGGCGTCGGCATGCCCTATGCGTTGGAGAACTACGCGAGCTTCTTCAAGGCCAATCTTGGTTGCGGTGGAGATGACTCGTCCTGCTATTCGTCCTATGACTACACTGCCGAGTTCTATACCAACAAGACCGTAGACAACCCTTATGATCTACAATGGTATTGGATGATCTGCACGTATGTTACTTAACCACCTATCCTCCAAGGCCCTTATGTCTGACAACGATGCGTGTCTGTTCAATAGTGAATTCGGCTGGTGGCAAGGTCAGTTCTATTTCCTTCTTATTTGCCGATCCGAGACATCCGCTGACATTGATCGTGTTCTTACAGATGGTGATGCGGGGAACTCCTCCAGTATCGTGTCCTCCATAGTCACCCCGGCATATTGGCAGAGGCAATGCGACCATCTTTTCCCCATTAATGGCAAACTCAGTAACTATGCTCCCGCCATAGCGCAGAACAACGCCATCTACGATGGGTGGAAGCTCAAGGCCAATAACCTCTTCGTCGTCAACGGGCAATACGATCCGTGGCGGAGCGCCTCCTTATCCTCGAACTGGGCGCCCAAGTCCCAGAACACCGAGACTCAACAAATCCAAATCGTCGCTGGGGGACATCACTGTTGGGACTGGATTATCAGCGACGCTCTATATGATCCCGACATCAAACGTGTAGTTGACATAGGTGTGGCTCAACAAAAGGCCTGGGTGAAGCAGTGGTATGCAGCGCATCCCATGGTTAAGGACGCGATGCCGTTGAGCGTAGACATCTGGGAGTATATTACGCTATCGTAGCATTTTAATGATGTAATGCAGCGTTGCGAGTTCTAGATGCTCGAATTCCGCTCTTTGGTGGAGCCACTCTCCGTCATCCTATTCTCCCGCATTTTGAAGAGTCAAGGGGCACGGCATTGGTCGCTCCTGACTTGAGCGAAAATGAAGGACCGGGCCAATCAATAAGATTCGAAACCCCCAGAGGTGAAGAACTCTACCCCGGAAAAATGTGCGCTTTTGGAAGCACTTTGAGTAATGATGGATCACGATTCGCGTCCTGTTTGCTTGCTCGGTATTAGTCCCTGGTTATTTGACATGAAGTTTTATCCCTCTTGCAAGTTAAGGCTCGTTTCGATCAAAAGGGTATAGATAAAAAATCTACACAGGACTATTATCAGCACTATAGCAAGGTTCACACATCCAGGCAGAATAAAGGTAAGTAAGTAAGAAGGAAGCGAGGAAGACGAGGGCATACGCTCGGAGATACAACATCCAGACATTAGAAGTCAGTCCATCAAAGAAATGCGGCGAGACTCATCGAGATGACGGCCAGGGTGACAAGAGGCAGTTTAACGCCCACCGCACCGATGGCGCCATTGGTGACCCCGCTGCCAACGGTAGCAGACGCAGCCGCAGTCGAATACGAACTGGTGGCCGTGCTATTCGACATGGCCGCAGTCTTAAACGCGTCAAATGTATTCGTCCCGCTTGTCGGTGCGTTGATCGCAAACACCATGCCCATCTCACAGTGAGTGGCTTGACGGCAGTACGCCCAGATGGGGGTGGTATCGTTGACAGTGATCGTGTAGGTAGGGAACGTCGTGTCTGTGGCTGCGACGGGCATGCTATGAATAGAAAAGAACCCAAAATCAACTCATTGCAAGGAGAGCAGGCGAAGGAAATGTAAATGAACTTACAAGCCAGAATCGAACCCACCAGCCTTCTCAGCACACGGAGCCGCAAAGGTGCTCTGGGTGAGCGTGTCTATTGATCGGTAGTGAATGTTAGAAAGCTGAAGCGTTTGGTGTATCGCTAAGGGCAAGAGCATGGGCACTTACGGTTCTTGACTTGGAACTGGAATTGAACGGTATCGCCTGGATTGGCCGTGATGCTGTTCGGTGTGTAAACGATACCAGCACTACCGCCAACAACCACTGTGTGCGTCGCGGGTGCTGTAGCGGGCGCAGTTCCGGTTACGGCTGCAGCCAAACCCGTCGCCGCCGACGTTGTAGCAACCGAATCACCACCACCATATGGGGCAGCGGTGGTTGCTGGTGTAACTGCGGCGGCCGCAGAGGAGTCCGTTGCTGTGCTTGTAGCTGCTACCGGTGCGGCTGCAACCGTGGATGCTGTTGGGGATAGCAGTGCTTTGGCGCCTGCCATATAGGCGTCGAATGTGTTCCCAGTGGTGGGGGCGTTCATGGCGAAGACCATGCCTTGCTCGCAGTGATTTGCTTGAGAACAAAAGGCCCAGAACGGCTTGGTGTCTTGGACTGGGAGAGGGTACTGCGGCAGATCCGTGGTTTGGTTCGCAGCGACGGGCATGCTGGACGAAACAATGTGTAAGCCGTCAAAGCAATGGGCGACTCGTGAAAAACTTACAATCCACTAAATGCCCCACCTCCAATTGGTGTACAGGGGTTGGCAAAGGTTGATTGAGTCATCGTGTGGTTCTTGGTTCCGAAAGTGAAGAGAACAGTGTCGCCCACGTTACAAACCTGGAAGAAGGGAGAAAGTAGGAGAGAGCAAAGTGAATATGTATTTTATCGCCGCGAGCGCATGGGTTCATGATGAGACTTACGATATTATTCGGAGTGAAGACGAGGCCATTGGGACCGCCGACGAAGACATTATGGATTTCGGCAGAGGTGAAGGGGAGAGTGAACAGGCTCGCGACCAAGATTTGAAGGAACATTTTGAGGAGTAGACTGAAGATAAAACGAGTGATGAAGGTTCTGGTGATCAAAAACAAAATGCGGCTGAAGAGTGTCGGGCAACGTTCAGTACTTGTGAGGTAGAATTGCTCGCAAGTGGGATACTAACCAAAGATCGATCAAACAGATAAGATTGTTCTTGCACAGCAAGTTGATGATCAAGCAAGCTCAGCTGCTGATCAAAGAAAGGAAAGAGTAGGAAGGGGAGGGGAAGGCGGGAGAGAGGTTAGGTTGGGGGGGAACTGTTGAGAAATCACCACTTCGCGATGCAGGGGAGTTTTTATAGGCACTTAGGGGCACTTGCAACGATAGAAGTCACAACAAGATCCTTTTGTTTTTGCACTGGTCGACGGTCGCTATCGGCGGGGACGATGGTAACATCGGGATGGCAACGGGCTCAAATCCCCTTCATCAGGATCACACAAAAGCATGATTGAGTACAGGCCGTACGACCATTTACAGCGTCTCAGTCACGACAAGTGGGCCTCACTTTACAATGGGGGGGGTTTGCGTAGCACATGGCGATTGAGGGGAGTTGTGAGAAAGGGAGAGAAGCTCATCTGGATGAAAGGCGGGTAAACAAATACCAACAACCAATCCGATGCCAACGCCACATCTGGGGTATTCGAAGCATCCGAAGAGGTTCAGGATCTTTGATCCTCAGGGATAAGGTCTTTCCAGCTGTCAGAAGCCATACAGGATAGCGGTGTAGATTAACGCTCATGGAATGAGTCGAACAATATCCTTTGTATCACTCACCCCGGGTACACCATAGGTAACGTCTCATGGTTAAGCTCCGGATACGACGAGGCAATGGTTTCGACGAGCTTGTCATACAAAATCTTTATAAAAACAAAAGCAAGCCAGTGGTTTATTCAACAAAGGAATCTGAAGGTTGGATACGACTTACCGCATACCCCGCTACAGTTAGGTGCAGACCATCAGAGAGGAATTTCTCGAGCCCTTCATCCGCTCCCCCGGATGCTGCGTCCACCGCCGTATAGAAGTCTACCACGGGCAGATTAAGCTCCTTCGCAAGCTCGAGGACTGCCTCCGCATAGGCTTTTGTGTTTTTCGCAGTTCTATCCAGCGTTTGAGGTGGGTCGCGAGCAGCCAATGTCGCTCCGCGGACTGTCTCGCTGAAAGGTGGCGCTGTGACAAGAATGATGCGAGTAGATGGCGAGTACCATTGTGATGTGGGTCCGTGCACGAAGCCTACCATTTGCCGTAGGTTTTCAACAAACCGGTCAATTGGAACCTTGCCAACACAGAAGAGGATTTAAATAGGTTTCTTTCAGTGCATTAGAAGATGGTGGCTTACATACATACTGGGGACTAGGCGGGATGCACGCGTCGTTCGCTCCAAGCCAAAGAACTAGAAGTTTCACTTTGGGTCCAGGCTCATTACTCTTGGGGAGTATCTTAAAGTGGAGCAAGAGGCATAGATCAGTGGGCTGTGGGCGAGCTCCGTGCAAGTCGCACCTCTTTGAATACGGGCATCGACCACTCTGAATTGTACCCGGACAGCCCTCGATTTATCACGTCGAGCTTGCGGGCATAGACATCTACAAGATGAAAGAGGTGGGTTGGTCACATAGTCACCTAATCTGAGCATGGCTCACAAGCTAGGCGTTGGGCGAAGCCGCCTGCCTCCCACCCGCCTTGCGTCAAAGAGTCACCAAATAACAAAATGGTATCAAGGGGGCCGAACGCCATAGCCGTTACTGACCGCGCAACTGTGAGAAGAATATGATAGTAGAGACGCGCTGATATATTTGGGTGCCACAAAAGCCCGAGGACGCGCGGCAAGTCACATCAGAAGCCGCGGGCCACAACGTTTCTTTCTTTCAATACTTCAGCGCATAACAAGTTGGCACATTCAAACCAAAATGGTTTGATAAAAGACAGAGTACAAGACAATTGCAAAAGAAACGGAAAGTCAGGCGGCGGTAGTATGGGCAGCCGCCCTACCGGTCCTCAGCCCATTCATTCTCCTTCTTGATTTGAGCCTAGAGGATAGCGTAGTTCAGCAAGATGTCTGAGCAGATGGTTGAACAGAGTGCCAACCTCTTCTTCGGGGGTGAAGTCGTTGACGATGTTAAACAACTTCCTAATCTCCTCGGGAGTCTTACCCTTGATCATGTTCGCCACGGTCTTGCATCCGACGTCCCTGAGAGACAGTGATCAATGTTAGTGCTGTGGACTGACAGCTCCCATCCGGAGCCGCGGATAAGCGCCAGGGAGCTCATTCGATCATCTGACTCACAGAAGGGGTTTGATGTCCAAGTAGTTTGCGGCAAGAATGATCTCAAAGAGCATCTCTTGATCCACTTGAATAAACTTCTGATCCCACTCAGAGATATCGGTGGTCCGCTTGCGACTATCATCGTTGGACGGGTCGGTGTCAGCGGCAGGAAGGGGATCGCTTCGATGATGGTCGCAATATTCGAGAACCTAGATGGGCAAGTGCGCGCTAATGAATGAGATTGGGTGGCGGGCAACCTCACCGCCCACGTAACGCGTGCTCACCTTCTTCAGGACACTCGCGTTCACGTTGGGCAGCGGGATGGGTTGATCGCTCTCTCCAACATCTATGTTATAAGACGAACGCAATCAAGCAATTGATCAGAAACGCGGTTCTCAAAGGGTTCTATTGGGCAAAATCGTAATTCTAACCCTCAAGCATATTTTTGATGAGCACAGAGCGCTCAGCAACATCCTTATCGACATCGAAAGACTCATTATCGGACGTGACGAGCGTGACATGCATGATTGCGTTTTATAAAGGCGTTGAAGATGGATAAGAGGTAATAGCGGATGGGACGAGGAAGAAAGAGCCTTAACATCTTATACCCGTATACCAAATGTTCATTTATGTGTTGATTGCACCCATTTCTATCTCTACTCACCTCACTCTTTGGATTGGCTCCTCGTTTCGCCGCTGCTCTCATCATGCTTTTAGGATCTATCTTCGGGCAACGATTATTACCCAGAAATCTGCCAACGTCCTTCATTGCGTGGCCAGGTGTGGACTTGTGTGTTGAGAATTGTTCTCATTCCGCTTGCTAACATGCCCATTTAATACATCCAAAGGACAGATCAGAACGGCTACTAAGAAGGCTGGAGGAACTACAAAGAATGGGGGCTCCTCGGCTGGTCGGCGACTGGGTATCAAGAAGTTCTCGGGTGCGTATTTGCTTCTCGTTACTCGCCAGCGAAGCTACCTCCTCACTAAGTATCAATCTTGTCCCCCTCAGACCAAGCTGTTATTCCAGGGAACATTATTGTTCGACAAAGAGGAACTAAATTTCATCCGGGACCTCATGTGAGTATATTCGGACTATGAAGACTACCAACGCTGCATCCTTAAACATAAGACGTAAGCCTGACTCGTCGCATTACCTCTTTTCATAGGTCGGCATAGGGCGTGACCATACTCTCTATGCTCTCGTACCTGGTTATGTGCGATTCTACAAAAACAAGCAAGGGAACTCAGATCGAAAATACGTGGGGCTGGTGCTAAATCGGGGTGAAAAGTTACCCAGAGATGAAGCTAGTCAGGGCCGGAGTCGCTATTTCTCAGACACCATTGTAGAGGTCTCTTCTCCTGGTCTTCCTCATCCCAAAGCTACATGATCGAGTGGGAGTTTCGGTGATTGCCGTACCTTAACATGCTGTTCCCACGTGACGCTGTAACACTTGCGCCAGTGAAATTTGTTCCTTCACTTTTAATCAATGGCGGCGCCTCCGCGTAAGAAATTAAAATCCTCTCAATCAACAGTTGGGGACCCCAGCGCTGTCTTGGAACGCCATCCAGGTCTATATGCGCCATTCCGGGCGCTAGGATTCATCACAAATCATGTGCCATTTGTACTGCAGGTTCACTCTGCCAAAGGGGCCTCCATACCAGCACGCATGCAGATATTGACTTGCGTTGGTCTAACATGGGCTATGTGGGATGGAGAAAGGATAACCTTGCTATTCGTAGGTACGTGCGCAAAGTTGTCTCTTGGGGCGAAGCATTATTTAGTTTCCAGACTCAATATAGGGTCCAACGCTCCTAACCCCATCAACTCTCTTGCAATGCAAGGAGAGTATGTATGGGCTGCGTCAGGGAGCTCATTGGTGAAATATTTTCGAGGACAGCAGGTATGTTTGACAGTTTCGTCTTCACTTCAGAGGCTAAGATAAGTCCACGAGAGTTTTAGGTCTCGTTACTCCAGAATCCACTGAGCTCAACCATTGCGACGATCATGATCTTCGGATCCTTTCTTCTGGCGCTTACGGAAGACGGTCGGCATCTCCTTGTTTGGGATACTGCTTCCGAAGGTTCGCTGACATCCAACAAATCGAAGTCGCTGGCTGACGACGTATCGTCCTTTAGAATTAGAGTGCACTATACCATTTGATAACGGCTTCACAGCAACATATATGCTGCATCCAGCGACGTATCTAAATAAGATCCTAGTCGCCAGCGCCGAAGGTGCACTTCAATTATGGAATATACGGTCCCAGTAAGTTTGTTCTCCAAAATCCTAAATTTTGACAATGCGAATGGTAGCTTTATCTCGTCTTATCCAAGAACATGCATACATCGATTCAGCCCCGCTAACCTCCGAGACGCCGCAAGCAACTCTCAAAGCGCGGTCACCGCTTTAGTACAGTCGCCAGCCGTCGACGTTGTAGGAATTGGTTTCGCGTCCGGGGAGGTATCGGTGTACGATGTCCGGGCGGACGAGCGGCTCCTTCGTGTTCATATGGAAGGAGGTGGCGTGCGTTCTATAAGCTTTCGCGCTGGTAAGCCCATTTTTTTTGCTGGGATAGAGAGCGATTCTCGAGCTCATTGGGTGAAATAAAGATGGGAAACCAACTCTAGCTACCGCCAACTCGTCTGGACATCTTGCAATCTGGGACTTAAACCAAGGCGGTCGACTTCTGCACATGGTCAGGGGCGCACACGATGGCGCAATTGTGTCGGTGCAATGGGTTCCTGGCCAGGCTGTCTTGATCACAGCTGGAGAGGATAACAGTCTGAAGGCATGGCCATCGACTGACAAAGTGGTACTCTCCTGACCTCGACTGACAAGAAGTTTGATAGCAATGGCTCTTTGACTCACCTTCATCACCGCCGAGGTTGCTCAAGTCTCGCTCAGGGCACCATGCTCCTCCACATCTCATTCGGTACTATGGAGAGGACGGGAAGACTATCCTAACTGCTGCAAGGGACCGATCTCTACGAAGCACGTCGGTAGTAAGGGATTCAAGGAGTCACGAACTCTCGCAAGGTCGGTCTGTTGACATAAACATCATCTGCGTCGGCATGCTAACGCCCCCTCGATGATTCGACAGGTCCACTGTTGAAAAAGGCAACATCGCTCTCCTTACCGATCACAAGCCTCAAATTTCCTCCGATAACCACCCTTAGCTACTCAAAAACACGTTCGAAGGATTGGGAGGATGTTGTCACCACACATACCGGTGAAGCGATGGCTAGGACGTGGCATGTGCAAAACAAGACGTGTGGCCGATGGCTCTTCAAGCTACCTGATGCAGACGAGGATAGACCCATTGACCCAGGGATTGCCAAGGCACAGACTTTCGATCAAAGAACTCTAAGCGTCCGGAACTGACTGTTCATACCAGGCATCCGTCGTTTCTGCGTGTGGCAACTTCGGGATTGTGGGCTCCTCGTCAGGACTCGTCCAGTCCTTCAACATGCAGTCGGGGATGGCACGCACATACTACGAGATCCCAAAGAATCCACCGTCTGGGTCGTCAAAGTGGCGAGGCGCGAAAACGGGTTCAGTCACAGGTCTCGCGACCGATGGATTGAACAAAACCCTCATTGTTAGTACGATGGATGGAAAACTATATGTACGTCCATTTTTACGCTCTCGTTGAATGCGATGCGGACGTGAAATTGATGGTTTGAACCAGTTCTTTGACTTTCACTCTGGCGAGCTGTTCAAGGATTTCGCGCTTCCTTCGTCAATTGTGACAATCACACTTCAACGGGACAGTGGGCTCCTCGCAGCAATATGCGATGACCTGGTCGTGCGGATAGTCGACGTAGAAACTCGAAGAGTCGTCCGTGAGTTGCGTGGTTTCAAAGGGCGGATTCTTGACTTGGTGAGTAGCTCGTTGTATTGCATTTAAAAGCCTCCTGACCTAATGCTGCATCGTTTGCAGACGTTCTCGCCGGACTCTCGGTGGCTCGTTGCTGCATCCCTTGATTCAATCATCCGGACCTTCGACATCCCATCGGGTCGGCTCATCGATGGGTTCAAGACACCGAGTGTCGCTACTAGCGTATCTTTCTCACCCACGGGAGATTTCCTGGCAACGTCACATGTTGACAGTGTCGGCATCTTCCTCTGGTAAATGCTTCGTGATACATGATACTCGTGTACATTGATATTTGATGCCTTGATTCGATCGATAGGGCCAATAGGGCACAGTATAGCGAGATATTCTTTAAATCCGTCAAGGAAGAAGAGATTGAAGAACTTGGGATGCCATCAGTCCAAGGCTTGGCTGAAGAGGACAGTACGTCATGATCCCATTGTTTGATATAGTCGTCACATCATGCCTGATATTTCGTGCTTTTAGGCGTGGAAGCCCTGCACTCTTTGATTGCGGTCGATTCACAAGATGTCTACACTACACCTGCCCAACTTGACGAAGAGCTGATGACGCTCACATTGCTACCGCGATCGAAATGGCAGACTCTGCTCAACATCGAGATCATTCAAGTCAGTCGGGTTCCAACTTTAGTAGTCTCTGCAGACCCCCTCACCCGTCCTTGATATCCGTATAGCAACGCAACAAGCCTAAAGAGCCACCGAAACCTCCAGAGCAGGCGCCATTTTTCTTACCGTCCCTGCCAGGGGTGGACCATCGTCTCGATATGGCCAAGCATCTGACGGAGGAACCGAGTCGAAATACAAAGAAACTTAAGACTTCGACTCAGACCATCCAGACTGAGTTCGGGCTGAAGCTGGGCGAAGAGGAAAACGATGGCAATTGTGAGTTGAATCTACTAACACCCGCTATGCGACTGCTGATCCCTTGTATCAGATGAAGACTTCTTCGTGTATGTGAAGAAGCTCTCTCCCGCCGCATTGGATGCGGAGTTGCGAACGCTGTCGACCTGGCAGGACCTAATGCTATGTACGACAGCTCTAAGACGTCGACTAGAAAGCCACCGTGACTTCGAGGCAGTGCAGACTCTTCTGAAAGTGTTCTTCCGTATACACGGTGAAGCGTTCGTTGAAAATGAGGATCTTGGGGAATCGCTGGAGAGCTTGTTGGAGGTGCAGCGGAAGGAGAGCTTGCGGTTGTTGGATCTAGTATCCTCCGCTCTTGGGACGTTGTCTTTTGTTCGTGATACGATATGATATCCTGGTGTTGATATCTGTATTTGGTCTGGTGTATGATCCATTGCTCGCTGTAGAGGTTCGTGGTTGACTCATGTGTGGTTCGCTTAGTATTGTGGGAGTTCCCAGAGTGGGATGGGATCGACTCTCGCGACCTGTCCCAGGAACTTCGTGTCCGTCTAGCTGTAAGATCGTCATGGCTACTCTCAATGCGCCCAAGGACCTGGAAGGTCTTCGATCTCTTCTCAAGAATGCGACAAAGGTCAAAGTTGCAGGTGAGGGGTCCCTGACGTCATGGCTTGGTCACGTCAACTCCCATTGACAGGAATGCCCCGATAGGAATCGATAGTGAGGGGCTTCTAATAATATTCAACCGAAAAAGGGTCTTGAATGCTTAACAACCCGCCCTGCAGTCGATGGCGTGTTCCGGGGCAAATACATGGTTAGCACCCTGTGAACCAACGCATCCCGCAAACGCTTCTTCCTGACAACCACCGGCTCGGGACAGTCCAAGGACAAGTTCCTCGGTGCAGCGAATGGTGGCTTCGGGTTCTGTTCGGTCGTGTTCGGATGGGATATAAACGACATGGTCTATCCCAAGGAACTCCTCATCTCCAACAGGGCCAACGGTTATCGCGATCTACTCGCCATCGTGGATCTCTCGACGTACCGGACCATCCCTTGGGAGGATGACGTCCCGTGAGCATGTCCACCTCTTTACCCCTCACCCACCAAACCCTCATCCCTCCTACAGATTCTTTCTGGTCTCCTTCACCGATCCGGACACTCGACAGCCCATATGTTGCTGCCCGAGATCGACCCTTTCCAAAGCGGTGGAGAAAGCCGATCAGCATGGATGGAAGGCCATGGCTGGCGTGGAGTATGAGTACTTTCAATTCAAAGGTGGCTGCCGCTATAATGTCCAATGCCATTAGAGTTCTAACTCTGCTCTTCACAGAAACACCTCAATCGGCTGCGGAAAAACACTTTGTAAATCTGAATGCCTTGACGCCTGGAAGTAGGCAACCTTTTCGCTCGATGATTCCCAATTTACTGACTGGATATTATCGTACAGTGCATGGGTATTCGATGCTTCGGACCACCTTGAACAAGGATTACTTCAACGCGTTGTATGATCAAAGTCTCAAATTCGGGATCGACATTGAGGGTCATCGTAAGTGTCAACTATAGACAGATGTATGGATTGACTTTTCTCGATTGAAAAATTGTTTGACAACAGATACCGAGACCGGCCCTGGTGTCTTCGAATCTGCTCTAGCGTATACATCCGCTCTGAGGATGGCTGATAATGCGAGTCTCTTCAAGCTGCTCGCGAAAAGCATCGGGATGAAGCACGGCAGTGAGCCGTCTCGCATTTCCAAAGCTGCCCAAGTGTATTGAAACCTTCTCCGTAGTCATACCATCCTTTATGGCGAAACCGTACGGAAATGTATGTGTGGATACTGCGAGCCGTCCATTTGGCGATCACTATGTTGATCGTATCTTTTTGACTAGCTTCCCGGCACAAGCGGCCACATCCATGTCAGCCTACGGAGCAAAGACGGAAGGAATATCTTTGCACTCGGCGAGGAAGAGATCAAGGCTGGTGGGCGGAAGAATGCTGCGAATGACGATACCAAGTACATAAGCGAGGAGGCTGAGCAATTCTTGGCTGGAATCCTGGATGGGCTGGTTGATGGTCCGTACCGTCATCGATGCATCTATCAGTTTCGCTACGCTAAACACCGACCCCTTCCTTTTCAGTCGTACCCTTGGTAGGTGGAGTTATTTACTTACCAACGAACTCATGCTTAAATTCTAAAGGACCAACAGTTAGTGCCAACGATCAATGGCTACAAGCGACTTGTTGGGGGCGAGGCGAGTGATCTCGCATACAACACGAGGGAAGCTCAAATGACTGACACCCGATCCATCCGCAACAGTCGTTCTGGGCGCCAAATGCCGTCACCTACGGATACGACTCTCGAGCCGCATCGATACGTATCATATCTCCTCCTTCTGTGCCGCCCTCGGCCACTCGGTTCGAGGTCCGAGTTCCAGGCGCAGATATGCAACCACATCTCGCGCTTTCGGCCATATTCCTCCTTGGATTGCGTGGAATCGAGAGGAAGCTCTCCATCGATCTCCCACCTGTCTCACAGATCACAACCGTAGAGCAGAGGAAGGCGGTCAGGAAGCTCAACACCTCATTGGAAGGGGCGACGACGCAGATGATGAGGGAAGGAAGTGTCGCGCGCGAGATCCTGGGCGATGATTTCGTCGAGCATTTTGGTGGGACGCGTGAACACGAGGTCAATCTGTGGAATAGCGCCGTCACCAACTGGGAAGGTGAGTACGAACCACCTGAAAAAGGCGATAGAGTCTCTCAGCTGACGATCTATGCTTCCAGTGGAGCGATACCTAGAGCTAGTGTAGGAGGCGAGGATCCTAAGGTGGTCTTGTAGTTATCGCCAAGAAAAACTATTCAAATTTGTGAATTACAGTGGTAAATGTCAACAGGTTGTCTCGTCCTCGGTCGCTAAACCCCAAGTCGCATCAAGTGCAACTAACTCCGAACACTCTGAGGGATGTCAAAGATTGAGCTTCATGTGCACGCTGACAACAATATACAAGGATATCGAAATTTTTTAGATGGGCTTGGTGGCGATCTGGACGTCTGGCAAAGTGAGCGATAGATCTCCGTGTGACTAACACTCCAGAGTGCGTGATGGGAAGAAGCTAGGTACGCCTTTCGGACTGAAGGTGAGATCTAGAACTTCTAGTACGAGTCTCGCTCGGTATCACAACCAGAGAGAGACAGGGTGCGGGGAGGCGAGAGGCGGTGTGCTTCGGTGAGGTGCGCCCCAACCGGGGAACGGGAACATTTCTGTCGAAGGCATACGCCTAGCTACGCTTATCGCAACCTCTGGAAGCTACCAAAGCAAATAAGGGCGCAGCACTCAGGGTGCCGCAGGTGGTGTGCCCTTCTGCACGATGTGGCAGCTTAGTCCACCTTATATCACCTCAGGCCCTTCATCACGAAATCCCTCTCTTTGCAGTCATAGCAGGCCGTCCATGGTTACTACATCTTAAATGTCTGATCAGGGTCATGTAATGTGACGAATAGCGCCCTTCAAGTCAGGCTGAGGATGAGGTGGTAATGCGGAGCCTGATCATTTGTTCAGGGTTCGGCTCTCGGACCCTTGCTCCGACACAATTCGAGGACGCATGGCGACCAAGGCATGATTGGATACCGATGGGTCGGGAATTTTGAGAACTGCAGAACTTACATGTATTCTGAAGAGAAGCAGGAAAATGGTCACCGGATTCTCGCCCATGATCAGGGTCCACGCAGATGGCAGGAGAGGGCAGGAGGTTCAACTTCCCCTTTCCCTCTAGATAAATGCTGCAGCTCAATCGATATTCACCTCACCTTTCTCCCCAACTTGCATCACGGGAGCTGTCTCTTCACAGTCATCACAGTCCATCGTTCACCACTCCTTGGCATCCTCCATATATGGCTTACCCAATCCAGCGTGTGAAGATGGCCCGGTCGGCCAAAACTGATGGGCCTTGTACCAGAAAACGTTTTTCTGGTTATACTGATCGACTTCTTACTCGGCTCGACAACCTTTGTAATCAGTTGGAGCAGGAGGAGAGGGAGCGGAGGTTACTGGTCACAAATGGTTCGGGGGTCTTCAGTGCAGCCATGGCGCTCGACGCTGATGCAGGCCAGTCACCTCCAAGACAGCGGCAGCGCATGTCGAGTCCCGGTCATTGAATGATGGTGAGCTTCCATGCCATCTTTCCTACCTCATTTCATGACCCAATGCTGATGGAGTTTTCGATACCAAGGAGATCTTGTTGGTGTTCGGCCTGGTCACCATGTACAGCAGGTTTAGCTCTGGTTTAAACTTATCACTCTGGCAGTGGTAAGCGAGATAATACCTGTGGTCTATCTCTGCATAAGGCCACAACGGGAAGTTTAGTGAGTCAAACCTCACACTGTTCGGAAATCACGGTCATTGCGACTAGTGGCCGTTCGCTCGATAGCGAGTTCCCACCCGTTCCCACACAAAAAAAAAAAATCATGTACAGCAGGCCGCGGATTCATTAATTGTCGCACCAGTTCCAGTTCTTTCTTTCACTTCCTTTTTGGCACATTATCAATAGAAAAGGAAAGTATTCTTACTATACACCATGGCCAATTGCATCATAATGGCCCATAATGGCTGACAAGCCGCAATGCAAACACGGAGTGATGACAGCCGATTTGTCGATGCCAACTGGACCCGCTTGAGCCACAGCAACACTGAGCCTGCACCGCTCGCTCCTCAAGCCGTCGTAGGGAATAAAAGATCGATAGCGATGGCTGTGTAGACAGTCTTCCTCAAAAATAATTGAACCTAGGTGGTAATTAGGTAAGCTGTTGGTGGAAATTGCCGATAAGCAGCCCCAAATGCCCCACAAGTTGCCTCAGTCCTTGCTGTCGGCCAAATGTGACGACGTCGTATCCTTCCACTCAACGCCGATTGTTCCTTGCCAACGACCACCACTGCGACCACGATGGACATGTCGACCACAGGTAACTCAACCAATGATCTAGATATCGCAGCGGCTTCATCAGCGAGGCGATAATGACTTCAACGCTCTCCACTCCACCTCATTTCTTCGACATGCCACAATTCTGTTCACCTTTTGGATCTATCAAAATGCCCACCGCATCTGCGTCTAACTATTGCGTGAATCGCTCAAGCTTCTTCCAAAGATGGACTTGTATACGCGGACCTCCTAGTCTGGATCTAAATCTAGAAAAAAAAACTACCTGAGGGCCTTGTCTATCATTGGATAGCTGCAATGGCCGCAAAGAGAGTGTCAGAATATATCGTAGGCGGATCATGGTGCTGTTCTCGGCCACTGGCCCCTCGCCCACAATCGTCACCTTGCCGCCTTGATTGCATATGCTACACATTGTTGCCCTTGCCTGTCAATGACCTACCGCACTTTCTGTCTCTTCTCCCGACTTAGTGCGTAACCCCCTGCCGCCCGCAGATGGTCCGGTAATCGACTGTTCACCCTGCGTCCACCATCGATACCAGGGTCATCTGGGACGACACCTCCTATACAATATGGCCTTTCCCTATGGGATATCAACTGGGTGGCAAGAGGAACATTCGGAAATCTCAAGGGGATGCTCAATGCGAAACCGGGAGAGTTTTGAGGCAGATTCCGTGGTCCGACGGCACGAAGGTCAGCATCTTCTTGACAGCAACTGGGTCATCGCACTGGCCGCATCGAGATTGACCGCGCCTGATGCCACTTTAGTATCGACTCTGACGCCTTCGCTTGGATGATTTCGTTAAGCAACTCGGCGTCCACCTTTGCCTCATTCTACTAGCGCTTGCGATCGTCTGGAAGCCTGCCATCAGGAGGCAACACTAGGGGCGCGGTCCAACGTGACATGACCATATTAGATAGCTGAGAGTCAGACCAGACGAGTGTACAGATGACAGGTACGAGGTGGTGGTAGAACATAGGGAACTTGAAGAGAAGAAACAGCTCCACAGAGTGGTGAGACGAAGGAACGTCACGTCCGTGTTCTATTCCTGACGCCAGGATTATCTCGTCTTCCTTTCCTTCGACAGCTCATCCCTCTCGCGAATAATACATTATCGGGGTGACGGCGGCAATTACATCCAATCACCAAAAGTGGTCCCGCCTCTCTAAGGCAAGAAAGGTGTATACTATACCTCTCAATGTAGATCCCTATTCAATATTCTTGATCAATATTCACTGGATAGGCATCATGGTCAAGATGGAGAGCATCGAGATGTGCACCAGGTTCATAACGGTACCCTTCTCTTATCCTGTGCTGACATTCCTCCTCCACCGATTGGTGCCTTCATTGGATGTGCTTCACAGTGCCCACCTCGGATCGTCAATCTGTTGTGCTCTCTTCCTCCTATACTGCTGAACAGGGCGATTCCCTGTTGCCTGCAAATCCTTGGAACATCGTGAATTCATCTCTGCTTTCATGATCACCATATCAGCAGGGGTCATCTGTGACGATGCATATTCCAATCAAGTCTCAGGGCGTGGTTGTACAGGGGATCTCCATGCTATGAGAGATCAACCAGGAGAAGAGGGAGATCGGTCCCATCGTTACGCCAATTGCAGCTCCCACTGCGCCCACCATCGCTCGCACCATATCATCAAATAACACGTGTTCATCACCTGAGCCTTTTTCACTCACCCCGTCGCACCCTAACTCTTTGTCTTCTGGCTTGTCTGAAGCAAGGACTTCGACATTATAGGAGGACATCGATCCGGTGGTTTGGATGCCACCCACACAAGTGACCGTGTCGGGTCCAAGGGCGTGTGTACAAGCCTGTATTCAACAACTAACTCTACTTTGATCTCCCGATGGCAAGCTCTACGATTAAGATTAGACATGCTGTTTTCATGATTCGGGACTGTAAATTGCTTCGGGAATAGTCTGACTGGAATAGTTGTTATGTATTGTAGAGGATCTACATGATATGCAGAGCTATGGGGGGAAGAGGCACTCTGAAGGATTGGGCATGGGACCATATCCACCTGGGCATAAGGGGAATGAAACATCGCGTCCACAGCGAAGAAAGCGCAGGGAGGCAGAGTGATACATGATTGAACGAAAACTGGAAATGTACTTCTCCGTATCGGCCTTGCAACAAGAGCATTCATACGCGTGGGTCTTGAGAGTGGCTCCGATCTGGATCGTCCTTTGCAAGAGTGGTGACTATCGCGTAAGCGGATGGCCGCGAAGCCACACCGGCTACCCAGCAGGAAGCAGCGAGCTTCCACAGGTCTTCAAAGCGTTCTCCTCCGCGTTCCACAGGGTTTGGTGACGGCCGTTTGTTAGACATCACAGCAAAACCGATTGTGAAAGGGTTATCGAGGTGCGGGTAAGGCACTCGCCCGGATAAATTCTGTGGATAGATTCCTCGGTGGTCAATAGCCGCTATCTCGCGAAAGATGCGCCTTCATACCTCAGCAATTGTCATGCCAAATGCGTACACATCACTCCCTGTCGTCTTCACAGATACGCCTTCCATGGTCTCTGGACTCATCCATCTCGAGGATCCAACACCTTTCAATGCAAGGGAAGTATCCTTATATTCACTGTGCAGGACTTTAGACAGGCCAAAGTCGCAGATCTTCGGATTGAGTGAGTCGTCGAGTAGGATGTTGGCGGCTTTCAGGTCCCCGTGGATGACGTCACACGCATGGAGGTAGGCCAGTCCTGATGCGATGCCCATGACCTGAACGTAGGGGTCAGTCTGTGTCATGAAGGGTTGAAGGTGGTGCCACTTGCATCAATTTGAAGCACTCACCACATTATGCTCGCTAAACTGAGTGTAGATGCTGACCGCCACCTCACGGTCGTGCTGCTCCCATGAAGCCGTATCGAGAAATTCGATGCGAGCGGCCACAAAGCGAGAGAGATCTCCATGGCCCATCCACGGCGAGACCAAATACGTTGCATCACCCACCTCTGCAACTCCGAGGAACGCTAGAACGTTGATGTGACATAGACCTTCCCAGATTTTAGCTTCTCGCGATATTCTCTGTCGATGAAGGATTAACAACGGTCAAGTCCAATAGACCTGATTTATTATGTATATCGCTGCAACTCACTCTCCTACATGCTGCGGATCGGGGCCCCTCGCGTCCTGATGGCCTAATACGTTTTAAAGCAAGTTTGTAACCTGTTCTTTTGCAGTACCCTAGAAATAGATCACAGTAACCTCCTCCACCGACAGACTCGGTCGGCTCTGGTACGATCATGTCCACTAAGTTGGGCCTTTGAAGGGCACTGATCACCACATAATGAGACCCTGATTAGAGGGCTAGGGTCAGGCATGGGTGAGATAGACACATACGGTGTAGTTTTTTCATTGATACAGCTGTTAGGAGCCGGCAGCTATTATGGAGCAATGTAAGCAGGGAGTAATGATCGTGGTCGTAGTTTAGACCGACCGGGCCATCTTCACACGCTGGATTAGGTAAGCCACATACGGAGGATGCCAAGGAGTGGTGAACGATAGGCTGTGATGACTGTGAAGAGACAGATCCCATGATGCAAGTTGGGGAGAAAGGTGAGGTGAATATCGATTGAGCTGCACCATTTATGCAGAGGGGAGGACAAGCAGAGTCGTGATGGATGGACCCTGATGTAGATTTTAACCACGATGTATCCTACATCAGGGGTCCAAA
>WSTV01000542.1:0-20238 GCA_019632285.1 Tulasnella sp. 332
CAGATTCAGGTAAGGAGCCCTGAATCTAGAATATTAGAACCAGAAATTAAGAATCCATTTAGACTCTGAGTCTAGCTCAGACCAGGATTCTAGCTCAGGATCGGACTTTTTGGAAATTGCCCCACCTACACCAACAGAAGCAGCTACTATCAGCAGTAACCGGATCAGCTTCGGATCAGTCGCCAGCAAATCAACTAATCCCTATCGGTGGGTCGAAACGCCCTTGAAGCCCCTCATCTTCCCACCCATTCTGGGTAGCACCGTAGAAATCTCTAAGGGTCTAGCAATCCACCCTCTTCTTGCTCGTAACAAGAACATAGTCAACTGGGATAAGAGTTATCCCATCGCAGCCAAGAAGGCGTACATCGGCAGGTCATACGGAGATTTTGTGACATTGTATCACAAGGACAGGTGGGCACATAATATGCAGATCGGTAAGGTTCATCAGAAAAACCATTTATTAAGTCAAGAAGTAACCGATTTTTACTTCGCTCAGGAATCGCCAAGAAACACCTTGTTCAATTCCTCAAAGATTGTCATTACTTCGAAAGGGAACATGCATCTAGTCTAGTGGACAAATCTGACAACACCTGCCACCTTACCAAGAAGGGACAGGGCACATACGACATTCAGCATTCTCATCTCCATTGAATCGATCTCAACCTAACCCACCTTCAACATCTTATTGACATTCACCAGGAAATCATCAATCAGCATGACAAAGTAGAGAAACTTGATAGGAAGGATTGTCTCAGATGAGGACATAGTGGAGAGAATCAAAGAAGCATTTAAGTCAGACAAGTCAATGGCTGCTATTCTGGCCTTCCTTTGGACGAGTGCAGATGAAGCTCCAGCAAAAGTTAAGGAACAGATAAGTGAATACTGCTTGGTAAACAATGTGTGGATGCAAGGAAGAAGGATACATGTTCCTTAGGACCATGATCTGAGAAGAAGCATTGTAGAATCGAAACATGATGCAGTCACAGCAGGACACCCAGAAAGAGCCAGAACACTAGAATTAGTCTCACAAACCTACTGGTGGCTATCAATGACAAGATTCATTAACAATTACATTGCTTACTGTGACGCTTGCCTAAGGACAGAAAGCATCAATCAAAAGCCACAAGGAATGTTGCAACCCTTAGCTGCACCAATGGGAAGATGGTCAGACATAACCTATGACTTTATTGTGAAACTCCCATTCACAAAAAGGAACAATGACTCAGTACTTGTTGTTGTTGACTGGTTTACAAAGAGAGCTCATTTCATCACAATCAAAGAGACTTCCTCAGCAAAGGACATGGCAAAGATATTCCTAGAGAATGTATGAAAGCATTACAGTACAGTCACATTCTACTTTCCAATGGAATGGACTTTGGACCTACTTTGGACTATTACCAGTTTAACCCCAGACTTTCTTCTAATCATGTGTCTCACTTTGTAAGCCTTCTATTCTATTTCCATCTTCTCTTCTCTTCTTTCATCTTGCTTAGGAGGTCACCTGTCAATGCCCTGCACTTCTATCCTTGTGTTCTCCCACACTGCCGTGCATTGTACTCATGCCATGTTTGTAAGCCTCCACTCCTGTACACTTATATATACTAGTAGGCGCTGAGGACTTATTCCTCACACAACGTCTTGAATCTCCACTCCTCACTGTACCTCCTCTCCTCTCTCCACTTATCAACGTTGAGCTCCTAGTTCTCCTCATTATCTCTTATACATTACCCTTTGTCATCTTCCTCAAGCTCCTAGTGCTCATCTCCATCTTCTCCTCTATCATTGTTGTCCAGCGGTTCCTCAGCCACCTCTTCATGACAAGTACCTGAGGTTGTACACAAACTATAGCCAGAACGATTGAGATGAATGGCTAGTGATTGCAGAGTTCCAATACAACAACTTAGTGAAGTCATCAATCAGAGTCACCCCATTCTTTGCAGACAAAGGAAGGTGTCACGACTACGTTGCACCTAAGTCCAACTCGAACATGGGATCTCACTCTATGGTCACATCTACTCTCCCACAGAACGGGCTTCGGAACTATCTCAGACTTATCTCAGATTTATATCAGACTAACTTCTAATCATGTGTCTCTCTTTGTCAGCAGTCTTCTCTTCTCTTCTCTCGGTTAGGAGGTCACCTGTCAATGCCCCACGCTTCTACCAACGTGTTCTCCCACACCGCTGCGCATTGTACTCGTGTCAGCTTTGTAATCCTCCACTCCTGTATTCCTATATATACTGGTAGGCGTAGAGGACTTATTCCTCACACAACGTCTTGTATCTTTCTCTCCATTGTACTCCTCTCTACACCTCCCTCCACTCACAGTCATTGAGCTCCTAGTGCTCCTTAGCTTCTCTATACACTTCACTTGTCCTCTCCATCAAGCTTCTAGTGCTCGTCATCGCCCAAGTCCCCTTGTGTGTCGTCCAGTGGTATTTCCTCAGCCCACTTCGTGACATTACGTTGCGTCAGCAAACCACTCCACGACAAAACAGTACATGCCAGCTCTCCGCTACAACCTACAAAACAAGGAGACACCAAATCTATACGCGCCCGGTATCAGCAACCTGGTGCAGAACACCAACCGTATCATTGCCTTCGCTATCGAACACGAGGACCTCGAGAGGGTCAAGAGAGCATTACCCGGCAGCTGGGTTGTACAAGAGTATCACCCTTACCCCAAGGTGTGCATTCCATATTATCCCAAAAGACAACAACTCGCACGGTTGATCCACATCGACTGCCACATCCAACCCGCCTACTTGCACATCAAGCTTGGTGTGCAAACCAAGATACACTTCATCCACATGACCTTTGAAAGCCTCACCTGCTGGGATTGAGCAACAACACCTCCGAAAAGAATAACCAACAACCGCTACCGAGTCCCATTAGAACACGACTCGGATAGTGACACCCCATCCATCCTATCCAACCCATCCCCTTACATCGCCCCAACATCAACCCTCGCACCCCTCATTACAACAATCGCACTACCGCCAGCAATGGCAACACAACCTCCCACCTACGACCAGCTGCTTGCACAGATCACGGCACTGGCAACACAGGTGGCCAACCTCACAACGAACGTAAACAACGCTATGAACATCCCTCTGGCAGCACCCCCAGCCGCACCAACCTATATCCAATTTGTCTTCAACGGAAAACCGTCGCTAGCCAGTCCATCTATCACTCATCGACAAGTCCCTCAGCTTCCCCTGAAGGGACCAAAAGTAGCCACACCTGATAAATTCGACAGGAAGAAGAGAGGCGACAAAGCTTATGAATTCATCACAGCCTGCGAGCAGTACATAGTAATGTCTGCTCAGCAATTCACAAGTGACCAAGACCTCATCAACTGGACGATCGGGTACCTCAGCAAAGAAGCCCAGAAATGGGTGCTGATAGTAATCAAGGATCTGTCCTCGGCAACACCCACCATCGACATGTGGGTAAAGTTCAAAGACGCCTTCGAACACGCGTTCGGCGACCCGGATCGAGTCGCTAAAGCAGAAGCAGCCTTACAAAACCTGAGACAGACCGGATCCGCAGCCACATACACGGCTGAGTTCAGTAAACACGCCCACCACGTCACTTGGAACGACCAAGCCTTGCTATCCCAGTATAAGCTCAGGCTGAAGACAGAAATTAAGCTCGCCAAAGCAGCCTCAGGATGGGCTGCCACGCTCCTCAACGTACAGGAGGAAGCAATAACCATCGACAACAGGCTCTTCGAGGCCCACGCTGAGGAACGTCGACAAACTCCTTGACCTGCAGCACTAACACAGAACCGTCCCCCAGCTCCCCCTTCAAATGCACAACAACGCCTGGCCAACCCCTATCTGCAGCAGGTCATCAGAGACCGTGCTCAACAACAAAGGCCACCGCAACAACAACAACAGCATCAACAGCAGCCACGACAAGGCGCCCCTCGCAATCCCAATGCAATGGAGATCGACCAGGGAGGACGCCGACGTCTCACAGATGCAGAGAAGCAAAGAAGAAGGCAAGCGGGAGCGTGTTTGCGATGTGGACAAATGGGCCACTTTGCAAGGGATTGTAGGGCTGCACCCCTGGCGGTTAATGCCGGGTTGGATCGACAAGCAGACCCTACACAGGATGGTGAGCGTGAAGCAAGGAAGGAAGCAAGGGCTGCGGAGATGAGGGCAGCGGATGAAGCAGCTGAGAGAGCCTTCGCGGGAGTTGACGCCCAGAGGAACAGGCAGGAAGATGGCGCTGAGCGCCAGGGAAACGCCTGGGACTGAGGTGTGACATCGCGTCACCGTCAGTCCCATTATGCTCAAAGAACTTTTTTACTCCTCTATGTTCCATGCTCGAGCCTTCTTTTCATGATGTACCCCACTCCCATGCAACTGCTATCATGGCCAACGCCCTAGTCGATAGTAAATACCAATCCCCAGTCATCAGAAAAGACCCCGAAGCTCCCCTGGAAATAGAAGCAAAACTAAAGTTCGACAAAAACGCGATCCCCATCCTTGCACTATATGACCCTGGAGCGTCATCCACATTCATTAACAAATCCCTGGTGGAAGATCACAGAATCCTGACCTTCAAAATCCCCTCAAGACCTGCCTATGCCATCAATGGAGAACCAATTCAAGCAGGAGGTATCAATCGAGCAGTCAAATGCCAACTCCAGATCGAACACCACCTTAACACGCAAAGATTCCACGTTGCCGACATCGGAAGGTACGATGTCGTAATAGGCCTAACCTGGATCCATCAGCATCAACCTGAAATCGAATGGTCGACTGAGGCAGCGGATCGTATGGTGTTCAAGTCAAGACACTGTTCGCAACACTGCCTCCCTAATCACATCGACGCATACGGCGTGGACTCTAGGGCACCACAAGAACCAAAGAAGAAAGGAATCACCAGGGAAATCACAGAGACATTGATCAGTCAACCGACTCAGAAAAGCAGGTTGAATATAGCGTTCATCACAGAGAACGCGTGGAAAGAACAGATGAATGAAGCCATTGACATCGGTGCGTTCTGGTCACATGAGTTGAACCCCCTCAAGATCGCAGCAGGACAGTCACACGCAGCAAGGATCGTGGAGCAGGATGACAAGTCCAAACCAAAGAAGGAACCATCAGAAGTAGTTCCCCCGCAGTTCCATCAATACTTGGAGATATTCGATAAAAAGGAATCCCAAGTACTACTGCCCAAGCGAGATTACGACCTCCGCATAGATTTGATCCCAGGAAAGACACCGCCATTCAAGAAGATTTACGCGATGTCACCTACCGAGCTCGATGCACTACACGAATATCTCAACGAGAACATCAAGAAGGGTCACATAAGGCCATCGAAGTCGCCCGCAGGAGCCCCAGTCATGTACATGAAGAAGAAAGACAGGAGCCTCAGACTGTGTGTGGATTACCGCAACCTCAACGCCATGATGGTAAAAAACCGATACCTGCTGCCTGTCACGAAGATGGTTCTGAGATACCACTGGACGACGATGAGAGGGCTGGGACGTTGCTGAGCACTCGGAGATAGAGAGGACAAGTAGAATGTATAAGAGACAACAAGGAGCACTAGGAGCTCAACGTTGATGAGTGGAGAGAGGAGGGGGAGTACAATGTATGAGAGGGAGATACAAGACGTTGCGTGAGAAATAAGTCCTCTACGCCTACCAATATATATAGCAGTACAGGAGTGGAGGCTTACAAACATGACACGAGTACACTGCGCGGCGGTGTGGGAGAACACGTTGGTAGAAGTGCGGGGCAGAGACAGGTGACCTCCTAGCCGAGAGAAGAGAAGAGAAGATGCTGACAAAGGGAAACACATGATTAGAAGTTAGTCTGATATAAAACTGATAATAGTCTGAGGTAGTTCCGATGTCCATTCCATGGGATAGTAGAATGTGACCATAGGGGGAGAGCCCGTGTTTGTTTGGGACTTGGGCAGGACGAAGTTGTGACACTGCCGCTCCCAAACAAAATCATGGACCGAGTTTAAGGAGCCAAGATATTCAGCAAAATCGACCTTAGATCAGGGTATAGCAATGTCTGGATAGCAGAAGGCAACAAGTGGAAGACAGCATTCAGGACTCGGTACAGACACTATGAATACACCATCATGCCCTTCGGCCTAACGAACGCCCCTGCAAACTTTCAACTATTCATGAACAACATATTCCGAGATATGCTCGATCACCAAGTCGTCATCTACTTGGACGACATATTGATCTTCACCAAAAATCAGGAGAAGCATGATGAGATTGTCATGGAAGTGCTGAAGCGACTCAAAGCCAATAACGTTTGGGTGAATCACTCGAAGAGCGAGTTCAATCTCAAGGAGATTGAGCACCTGGGATTCATCATAGATGGGATGACAATGTGGATGGACAAGGCAAAGATAGCCGCAATCGAAGAATGGCCGGTACCCAAGTCAGTCCACGACATCCAGGTATTCTTAGGTTTCGCCAACTTCTATTGAAGGTTCATACAGGGATACTCAAAAATCGCCCGACCAATGATGGACCTGTTGAAGAAAGGTGAGAAGTTTGTATGGGGAAGCAAGCAGCAAGCGTCCTTGGACGCATTCAAACAAGCGTTCACCTCATCACCGGTATTGGCATTCCCTGACTTCGAGAAGCCATACGTCGTCGAGACCGACTCATCAATATTCGCTTGAGGAGCGATCCTGTCACAGAAAGGCGAAGATGGAAAGCTACACCCTATCGCCTATGCATCAAAGTCACTATCACCAGCGGAAAGAAACTACAACGTATACGACCTGGAACTACTCACGATATACGAAGCCTTCAGAGACTGGAGACAATACCTAGAGGGGGCAAATGGTCAGACTACAGTAATAACCAACCACGCCAACCTAGAAACATTCATGACAACCAAGGAACCCTCAAGGAGACAAGCGAGATGGAGTTTATTCTTGGCAGGGTTCGATTTCAAGATTGTGTACCGACCCAGAGTTAAAGTGAGACCCGACCCCCTATCCAGAAGGCCAGACCACCAGCCAAGGGGGGAAGAAGGAAATTTCAAATCAATTCTCAAAAAGTTGCACTTCGAAATTAACACCGCAGCATTCTCGGATAAGGACTTCATCAAAAGGATCAAAAAGGAATTGGCCAAAGACAAGTCAATGACTGCTGTCCTGGCCTTCCTCCGAGCAGAAGAGATGAGCACACCTGCAAAGATCAAGGAAAAGATGAGTGACTACTGCCTAGTGGATGAAGTACTCATGTACAAGAGGAAGATCTATGTCCCACAGAACTACGGAATTAGAAAGGACGTCGTAGAATCAAGGCATGACGCCATAACAGCGGGTCACCCGGGAAGAGCAAAAACCCTAGAACTCATGTCTAGAACCTATTGGTGGCTGTCGATGACTAAGTTCATCAACGATTATGTGGACCACTGCGATGCATATCTACGAACGAAGGTCGTAAACCAGAAACTGCAAGGATCTCTTCAGCCGCTAGAAGCCCCAGAAGGCAGATGGACCGACATCACGTACGACTTCGTAGTCAAACTACCAACGACCAAGTGAAAGAACAACTCAGTACTAGTCGTCATCGACAGATTCACCAAGCGAGCCCACTTCATTGCCACCAAAGAAAGTTCAACAGCTCAGGAAACTGCGAAGATGTTCCTGGAGAATGTATGGAAGCACCACGGAACACCACTACAAACCGTGTCAGACCGAGGAACCATGTTCAATTCGGAATTCATGAAAAGACTCTATGAATTGATCGGTGTGAAACCCAACTTCTCCATGGCATACCACCTGCAAACCGATGGACAGTCTGAACGAATTAACTCGCTAATGGAACAATACCTCAGACTCTACGTGAACTACCAGCAAGACGATTGGGATGAATGGTTGGCAATAGCAGAATTCCAATATAACAATGTGGTCAGCTCCTCAACAGGAGTCACACCTTTCTTTGCTGATCAAGGAAGACACCTGACAATCCCCCTGCAAACGTTCAACGAGACCAAGGTACCAGTGGCAGAGGAAATGGCAAAGAAGATCACAGAGATAGGGGAAGAAGTGAAGGCAATGCTGAAGAAGGTGGAAGAAAAACATCAAAACTTCTATGATGCCCACACACAGCAGGCCACTCCGCATCAAGTTGGGGATTGTGTATGGCTGAGCCGGAAGGACAGCCTCACTGGAACCGAGGCGATTAAGACGTCAAGACCCTCTGTGAAGTTGGAACACAGAAGATTCGGACCATACGAAGTGATAAAGAAGGTTGGGAGGTCAGCCTACCGATTGAGACTCCCTGAAACGCTCAGGATACATCCCGTCTTCCACGTCTCACGGTTGACTGCCACGTTGAGAGATCCTATTGAAGGACGAAAAACGGCACCTCCCCCACCCATACAGAACGAAGTAGGAGAAGAGGAATATGAAGTAGAACGAATCTTGGACTCGAGATGGCACCGAACAAGATTCCAGTATCTCGTAAAATGGAAAGGCTACGACACGTCAGAAAACTCATGGAATTACATCGAGGACACTCTCAACGCTAAGGACCTGATCGATGAATTCCATCAGAACAATCCTGATCAACCACAACCCATAAGGTCACCTCGCACCTTGTCGAACAATCGTGCTCGACAATCTTAGAGGGGGCAACTGTCACGACTACGTCGCGCCTAAGTCCAACTCGAATGCGGGATCTCACTCTATGGTCACATCTACTCTCCCACAGAGTGGGCTTCAGAACTATCTCAGACTTATCTCGGATTTATATCGGACTAACTTCTAATCATGTGTCTCTCTTTGTCAGCAGTCTTCTCTTCTCTTCTCTCGGTTAGGAGGTCACCTGTCAATGCCCTGCGCTTCTACCAATGTGTTCTCCCACACTGCCGCGCATTGTACTCGTGTCAGCTTTGTAATCCTCCACTCCTGTATTCCTATATATACTGGTAGGCGTAGAGGACTTATTCCTCACGCAACGTCTTGTATCTTTCTCTCCATTGTACTCCTCTCTACACCTCCCTCCACTCACAGTCATTGAGCTCCTAGTGCTCCTTGACTTCTCTATACACTTCACTTGTCCTCTCCATCGAGCTTCTAGTGCTCGTCATCGCCCAAGTCCCCTCGTGTGTCGTCCAGCGGTATTTCCTCAGCCCACTTCGTGACAGAAGGCATCCCATGATAGCACTGCAAATGTTCAATGAATTATGAGTCCCAAACACAGAAGAGATGGCAATGAAGATCAAGGAGATTGGGGAAGAAGTAAAGGTGATGTTGGAAAAAGCAGAAGAGGAACACCAGAAATTCTATAATCAGCATGTATGACAAGCGACTCTGCATCAAGTCAGGGATCATGTATGGCTGAACTAAAAGGACAGCATCACTGGAATCGAGGTGATTAAGACATCAAGACTGTCAGCTAAGCTTGAACACAGGAGATTCAGACCATACAAGGTGATCAAGAAGGTTGGAAGGATAGCCTACCAGCTGGAACTCCTGAGACATTGAAAATACATCCTCTATTCCATGTATCAAGGCTCACAGCCACTCAAGCAGATACAATCAAGGGAAGAAGAGTCACACCACCCCCTCCAGTACAGAACAAACAGGGCAAAAAAAGAATACAAAGTAGAGGAAATCCTGGACTTAAGATGGAATCCAACACAATTCCAATACCTGGTGAAGTGGAAAGGATACAACACATCAGAAAACTTGTGGAACTATCTTGAAGACATGGGGAACGCCCAAGATATCATACAGGAGTTCCACCAATCGAATCCCAGCTGACTATGACTAGCAAAGTCACCTCGCACTACAACTAGACTTCATGCTTGATGACCTTAGAGGAGGCAACTGTCACAACTACATCCTGTGCCAAGTCCAACCCAGCACAGCCTCTCTCTGTATGATCACATTCTACTATCTCATGGAATGGGCCTTAGACTATCCTCAATTATATCTCAGACATTATTCTAATCATGTGTCTCTCTTTGTAAGCCTTCTCTCACTTAATGATCTTCTCTTCTCTCACTTAGGAGCTCACCTGTTGCTGCCCCACACTTCTACTCCATGTGTTCTCACACACTGCTGTGTTGTGTGCTCGTGTCACATTTGTAAGCCTCCACTCCTGTATCTTATATATACTGGTAGGTGTAGAGGACTTATTCCTCACACAACATCTTATATCATCTCCTCTACTGTACTCCTCTCCTATCCCATACACTCACCTACATTGAGCTTCTAGTGCTCATTGTGTGTTGTCCAGCGGTTCCTCAGCATCCACTTTGTGACAAAGAGGCAGCAGACAGGATAGTGTTCAAATCAAGACACTGTTCCCAGCACTGCCTACTACAACACATCGACACATATAGCATGGACTCTAGAGCCCCACAGGGGCCAAAGAAGAACAAGGAACTACAACAAACCTTAGAAATGCTGGTCAGTAATCCAGCCCTGTTGAGAAATAATCCCTTAGACATTGCCTTCATCATAGAGAATGCTTAGAGAAAGCAAGCCCCAGATGCTATTGACTTTGGTATGTTCTGGCCATATGAACTCAAACCCCTCAAGATTGCAGCAGGACAGTCACACATGGCAAGGATTTCAGAAGCAGATGATAAGTCCAAACCCAAGAAGGAACTGGTGGAAGCTGTTCCCCTGCAGTTCTACTGCTATCTGGACATCTTCAATACAAAAGAGTCACAGGTCCTCCCTCCAAACCAAGATTATTGTCATGACTTTGTCCTGCTCCAAGTCAACTCAAACATAACCTCTCCATTTATGGTCACATTCTACTCTCCCATGGACATGGACCTCAGACTTATCTCAGATCATCTTCTTATCATGTGTCTCTCTTTGTAAGCCTTCTCTCATTTAATGTTCTTCTCTTCTCTCACTTAGGAGGTCACCTGTCACTGCCCTGTGCTTCTACCCACGTGTTCTCCCACACTGCTGCACAGTGTACTCGTGTCATGTTTGTAAGCCTCCACTCCTATACTTCTATATATACCAGTAGGCATTGAGGACTTATTCCTCATGCAACGTCTTGTATTCCCTCCTCTACTGTACTCCTCTTCCTCCCTCTCCACTCACAAACATTGAGCTCCTAGTGCTCCTTGTTTTCTCTCTATACATTTCATTGTCTTCTCCATCGAGCTCCAAGTGCTCAACATCACCTTCCCCTTTGTCATTGTCATCCAGTGGTTCTCTCAGCCATCACTTCGTGACAATTATGACCTGACAATCAATCTATTACCAGGGAAAACACCCCTATTCAAGAAGATCTACATAATGTCACCATCCAAACTCAATGCCTTCCACAAATACCTTGATGAAAACATGAAGAAGGGTCCCATTAGACCATCAAAGTCACCTGCAGGAGCACCCATCATGTATACGAAGAAGAAAGACAGGAGCCTTAGAATTTGTGTCAACTATTGAGACCTCAACACAATGACTGTGAAGAATTGTTACCCACTGCCACTACAAGGATCGGAAATCTCTAGTACAATCGATCTGCAATCAGGATATGGGAACATACACATAGCAGAAGGTGATGAATGGAAAGCTGTGTTTAGGACACATTATGGCCACTACAAATACACTGTAATGCTGTTTGGCCTCACCAATGCCCCTACAAACTTCCAGCTCTTTATGAACAACATCTTCCACAACATACTAGACCACAAAGTGTTAGGTAGTTTGCCTTAGTGCTCAGTTTTTCCCAGTTTTGCCCAGCCTAGTGTTCAAACAATAGACATTCCCACAGAAGGAAGGTATCCATGTGGCAATGTGAAACAGCTCACTTTAGCACCCAGTCTAGTGCTCAAACAATGGACATTCCCACAGTTGGGAAGTTATTGTGTTACTCCTCTCTGAAAGAGGATAATTCATGATATTATTATAGACTTAGACTAACTTATGACATCATGAATAGAGCTAATCATTTGTAGAATATTCCAGAAGGTATCAGTCATCATTTAAGTCATTTAGAAGCATGGCTCCATCAGAGGAGTTAGCTGAGCACCACTTGCTCCACAAACACCTCCTTTAAAGCTATGATCATATTATGACATCATTCATAGATATTCATATATAAATAGGAGGGGACTCTCAGTAGGAGGCTCCCCATCACAATCATCTAGTATACCAGTTCTTCAACCAGCTCTTAGCTGTAAGATTAGTTCTTCAGGGACTAATCTAAGTTTTCACTAAGGTGATGCCTAAGGGTACTCTCTTGCTAAGAGCAGGCTCTGCATGGTTTGAAGAACTATTATACCAAGTGATTGCAATAGGGAGCCTCCTACTGAGAGTCCCCTCCTATTTATACATGAATATCTACTAATGATGTCATACTATGATCATGGCTTCACAGGAGGTGTTTGTGGAGCAAGTGGTGCTCAGCTAACTCTTCTGGTGGAGCTATGCTTTTAAATGACTGAAATGCTGACTGATTCCTTCTGGAATGTTCTACAACTATCTAGCTCCATTTATGATGTCATGAATTATCTCCTTTCTACAAGGAGTAACGCAGTTGGTTCCCAACCATGGGAACATCTATTGTTTGAGCACTACACTGAGTGCTTAAAGTAGACTGTTGTATATTGCTGTGCAGGTACCTTCCTTGTGTGGGAATGTCTATTGTTTAAATGCTATGCTAGGTGAAACTTGGGCAAAACTGGGCGCTAAGGCAAACTACCTGACATTAGCTCTATTCCAAGTCCATTAGTCCCAGACCCAGTCCTCAAGCTGTCATGTCACGAAGAGATGTCTGAGGGAACCGCTGGACGACTGTGAGCACTAGGAGCTCAATGGAGAGGATAATGAGTATGGATAAGAGACGATGAGGAGCACTAGGAGCTCAACGACGATGAGTGGATAGAGGAGTAGAGAGGAGTACAGTAGGAGATTGGATACAAGATGTTGCATGAGGATTAAGTCCTCTATGCCTACCAGTATATATAGGAGTACAGGAGTGGAGGATTACAAAGCTGGCATGAGTACACTGTGCGGTGGTGTGGGAGAACACGTGTAGGGAAGTGCGGGGCAGTGACAGGTGACCTCCTAAGCAAGATAAAAGAAGAGAAGAGAAGCGAGCTAAGCGAGAGGGGGCTGGCTGGGCGAGACACATGATTAGAAGATTGTCCAAGGTTAAACCAAGAATAGTCTGAGGTACTTCTATAGTCCGTTCCGTGGGAAAGTAGAATGTGACCATAGAGTGAGAGCCCATGTTAAAGTTGGACTTAGGCGCGATGTAGTCGTGACATGTCACAACCACCATTGAGACAGCCATTGCTAAGTATCCTTTGAACTCTACTATCCTATGGTCTCTTCTGCTATTATCACATCTCCATTCTCACAGCCTCTTTTGTTATTATCACATCTCTGTTCCCACAGTCTCTCTCTTTATTGTCACAACACCATTTCTTAGGGATTATTCTACATTTTGATTACTGTTGCTGTGCTACTGACTCAATGACTGCACTGCTTTATGAGGATGTTCTCTATTTGTAATCAAACTCTGCCTCATAGTAGAAACTAATATAAGTAGTTAGAAAGTGAGGAGGTATGTTCCTCACTTTGCCTCTTGTTCTCCCCTCTGGAAATCAGAGTGTCTCCTCTCTGTACCAAACTCATTGTGTGCTCTCTGCACAACCTATCCCCTATCCCTCATACACAATAACAAACCACTATCCTCTGTACCTCTTGACCTCAGACCTTGTGTGACCTGCACATCTACAAGTAGCATTGTCTCACAGTCCCAATTGTAAGATCAGTTCTTCCTGTACTGATGTAATAGTTTACTGAGGTATCACCTAGCGGTACTCACTTCTTTGAGAACTGGGATAGGTCTCATGGGTATGGGCTAAGAGTTTGAGAGCTGGTTTGGATGGAAGAACTTTGTATACAAGATGATTGCAATGGGGAGCCTCCTACTGAGAGCCCCCTCCTATTTATACATAAGTGTCTAGTAATGATGTCATGATACTTCCATGATTATAAAGGAGGTGGTTTCTGGAACAAGTAGTGCTTGACCACCTTCTTTAATGGAGCCATGCTTCTAAATGGCTATAATGCTGACTGATTTCTTCCACAATGTTCTGTGACTATCTAGCTCCATTTAAGATGTCATAAATGAGATCTAGTCTATCATGATATCATGAATTATCTCCTTTGCAGTTGGTTCTCAGCTGTGGGAATGCCTATTGTTTGAGCGCCAAACTGAGCACTTAAAGTAGACTATTGTATATTGCCATGTGGATACCTTCCTTCCATGGGAATGTCTATTATTTCAATGCTATGCTGGGCAAAACCTGGGCAAAACTGGGTGCTAAGGCAAACTACCTGACACTAATGCTATCTACCCACATTGCAACCAGAGGTTGCTACACAAGTGGTGAGTACCCCTAGATGTCACCTTAGTAAACCCTTAGATTAGTCTAGGAAGAACTAATCTTACACAAAGTAGTGATATGCCTTGATAACATCCTTATCTTTGCAAAGACATAACAGGAACACAATTGAATTGTGATGGAAGTCCTCTAAAGGTTAAAGAAGAACAATGTCTGGGTGAACTACTTGAAAAGTGAATTTGACCTTCACAAGATCAAGTACCTGAGGTTCATCATAGATGGAACAACCATGTGGATGGATAAGGCAAAGATTGCAATGATCAAAGAATGGCCCACACTGAAGAGTGTCCATGATATTTAAGTGTTCTTAGGGTTTGCTAACTTCTATCAAAGGTTTATCTAAGGGTACTCTTAAATTGCAAGACCAATGATGGATCTATTGAAGAAGAACAAGAAGTTCATATAGGGAGATAAACAACAAGCATTGCTAGAAGCATTCAAGAAAGCTTTTACAACAGCTCTAGTACTCACCTTCTCAGACTTCAAGAAACCATACATGGTAGAAACAGACTCCTCAGTCTTTGCCAGAGGTGCTATCTTATCACAGAAAGGAGAGGATGGGAAGCTCCACCCTATTGCCTATGCATCAAAGTCACTGTCACCCATGGAAAAGAACCACAATGTCTACAACCTCAAACTACTTGTGATCTACAAACCCTTCAGAGATTGGAGACAATACCTGGAGGGAGCGAACAGTTAAACACTCGTAATCACAGATTACACAAACCTGGAAACCTTCCTAACAATAAAAGAACTATTGAGGAGGCAAGCCATATGGAGGCTGTGACTAGCAGGGTTCGACTTTAAGATCATGTACCAACCAGGAGTCAAAGCGAGACCAGATCCACTCTCCCAAAGACCAGATCACCAGCTAAAGGGGGGAGTAGAGGTTTTCAAACCAATTTTTGAAAAACCTTGTTTCAAAGTTGCAGCAGCAATGTTCTCTGACAAAGAACTAGTGGGAAGAATAAAAGAGGCACTAATGAAGGACAAATTGATGCCTGCTGTTTTGGCCTTCTTAAGAAGCAAGGTGGATGAAGCCCCAGCAAAGATCAGGGAATAGGTGAGTCACCATTATCTAGTAGACAAAGTACTGATGCACCACTAAAAGATCTATGTCCCACAGGACTGCAACCTACAAAGAGGCATTGTTGAATCGAGACACAATGCTACAACTGCAGGATATCTAGGCAGGGCTAGAACCATGGAACTAGTGGCAAGAATATATTGGTGGCCATTGATGACCGGGTTCATCAATGATTATATTGATCACTGCAACAGCTGCCTACAAACAAAACTATTAACCAGAAGGCTCAAGGCCCCTTGCAACCATTAACAGCCCCAGAAAGACAATGGATAGATATCACTTATAATTTTGTTGGGAAACTCCTAGTAACCAAATAAAACAATGACTTAATCTTAGTCATCATTGACAGGTTCTCAAAAAAGGCACCTCTGCCTTGCTCACAAGGCAGGCATGGAAGAAAGGACCTATCATAAGCTCAAACCATCCCTGGCCACTCCTAAAAATGCATCTAGAAGAAAAGGCCTAGACCTTACCCCAACCTGCATAAAAGCTGCCCAGGTGGCAAAAGCAAATGGGGAAGAGATACTACTTGAACCCAATATAACAAATATTGGTGATTATAGGTTGGCAACAAGAATCTTTAGAGATGGATCCCCCCCATCCAAAATCTCAGCTCAATAAGAAGCACCACTAGCAAGACTTCACAATAGACTAATTCTGTGGACCAATGGATCAGCAGAAAAGAATGGAATGCAAGATGCCTCATGTGGAGCAGGTATCTGGGCAGATGACCCCCTATTCTGTGTTTCTCTCCGTATTGCAGGGGAACTACAAACAAACAACAGGGGAGAGCTAGTAGCAGTTGTATGGGCATTTGAGAATGCCTGAAAAGAATGTGAACTGTTGATAATGACTGATTCCACTTATATATTAGATGGGCTTCACAAGCATCATCAAGAGTGGGAAGATCTAGGTTGGCTAAGAAGTGTCAATATAGACCTATGGCAATGCGCCCTATACCTCCTTCAAGCAAGAAGAGTACAGACTTGGATCCAAAAAGTGGCAGCACATACTGATGTTGAAGAAAATGAAGGAGCTGATGTCAAGGCAAAAGCTGCGCTCTGTCATGAAGAATTTGATAAGCTTCAGCTCAAAGTCCCTCATGAATGATAAATAAAGGGGGCAAGGCTAAGTGCCCTTTCCTTCAGAGATCTATATGCCTGGGCAAAAAAGTGGAATATTAAACACAAAAAAGAGGAAAGTGACATTGAACTAGATTTGATAATTGAACATATGAAAGAAGCCACTGATAACTAGTTCCACAAGGAATCTATCTAGATGAGCATCTGGAATGACCTCTTTAGGAAAGAGATTTGTCACGACTTCGTCCTGCCTAAATCCCAAATGAACACGGCCTCTCTCATATGGTCACACTCTACTATCCCACAGAAAGGGCCTCAGGGATACCTCGAACTATTCTCGGTTTTATAACAGACTAACTTCTAATCATGTGTCTCTATTGGTCAGCATCTTCTCTTATCTTCTCTTCTCTTCTCTCGGCTAGGAGGTCACCTGTCATTGCCTCGCGCTTCTACCAACGTGTTCTCCCACACCACCGCGCAGTGTACTCGTGTCATGTTTGTAAGCCTCCACTCATGTACGCATATATATACTGGTAGGCATAGAGGACTTAATCCTCACGCAACGTCTTGAATCCTCTCCTCTACTGTACCCTCCTATCACTCCTCTCCACTCACAGTCACTGAGCTCCTAGTGCTCCTTGACTTCTCTTTATACATTTGATTGTCCTTCCTCTCGAGCTCCTAGTGCTCGCCAGCGTCTAAGATCTACTCGACGTCGTCCAGCGGTCTCTCAGCCACCTCATCGTGACAAGATTAAAGAGTTCCTCTGGAGGGCTATGCATGGAAAAACCACATGTGGTAAATTCTTTGCTAACTGGAATGGTTGGGAAGACAAACAGTATTGTAAAGACTGTGGCACAATAAAATCACTACAACATATCCTCATACTATGTGAGGAAAGGCCATGGCTAACTGCAGTCTGGCAAGAGTGTATAAACATTCTTAAAACAGCACAAAGAACATCAGACCTTCAACTAGAAACCCCAACCTATTATCAAATCCTTGGTTTGACCCTGCTAAGGCAAGGATATGACCCAGAAGAAAAGGCAGTATGGTGAACATATCAAATCATCATGTCAGAAACCACTTTTGCTATTTGGAAACTTAGAAATATAGCAGTCATAGATCAAATTAAAATGTCAACCCCAAAAGTCATTAGCTTTGTATGAAAAGCTATACAGGAAACTAGAGTTCTCTATACTTTAGTTTGAAGAGAAGTGCTGGTCTAAACTGACCAATGCTCAAGGGAGTAGACCCAAAGTGGCTGGGGGTCTATATGAGAACCCTCAATCCACTTGTGACACCTAGGCCAATCTTGTGACTGACACTGGTGGTGGTTTTGTTGGATTTATACTGACTTAGGGGGATAGAGGGGGTGATTAGGTCAGTAGCTGATGTTACAACTGAGCCCCTAGTCAGTGAGCCCTTGAAGTGTGAGGGACCTGGTTGGGTAATAGGCCAAAGCTTTAGGGCAGAGGCTGGAAGACCCAGTGTGGCAGCTCTTTGAGCCTTCATGTGTAAAATACCCAGTCTAGAGCTTGTCTCTAGAATCACCAATTGGAAGAAAGTACATGTCGCTAGTACATCTGGGAACAGTCATGGAAATCAACTAAAAGGTGTGTGAGGTTGCCCCTGTAAGTTAGGAACCTTTACAAGGCTGTCAGAGGAATCCACAACCAAGTTTTTAGCAAGTGAAACCTCACATGCAACATCTCCACCCAGGTGTTGTATTTCATCTTGGGATCCTTACTTGGCACCCAATCAAAAATAGGGAATGTGAGCTAGGTTTAGACCGTCATGAGACAGGTTAGTTTTACCCTACTAATTGGGCAGCTGCCGTGATGGTAATTTAGCATAGTACAAGAGGAACGGCTAATTCGCGTATTTGGTAGAGCCCTCGGTCGACAGGCCGTTGGGGCGAAGCTACACGCGCTGGGTAATGGCTGAACGCCTCTAAGCCAGAACCCATGCCAGATACACGGTGGCTATCACCTCGCGTGGCTGTGACAAGCATAAGCCTTGTGCTGTGCGTTGCATTGGGGGTGCTTGGACTAACCTAGAAACGGGAGAAGTCTTGTGCCTGGATTGTAATCAGCGGTAGCGGGGGAGAATCACTTGTAGACGACTTGTATGCATCTGGGGCCTGTATCAGGTAGAGCAGTCTTGTTACTGCGATCCTCTGAGGGTACCTAAGGAAGCTCGATTTGATTTGAGTGGCTAGACACCTCTCACTGGTCTATGGACCGGATACAAGTGGTTTGGACTTGTGCAGTTTTGCCAAGTCCAGCCGGTTTAGACTGGGTGAATGGTTTTCACAAGTCTATCCGGTGCTTGAGTGACTTGGACTAGGACACGGTGATGGATCTCACCCAGTCCAGTTCTTGTGCTACACACCAAGCCTTGACATGTCATTCAAGTGGATCATGTAGCCAAGGGGATTGATCCTCTCCTTCAATAACATGGGTCAGAAGAGCAAAACCGACCCGAGCCAAAAATGAACATGGCTGTGAATGTGCATCCGCGCTGGGTGCATAACGGTACCTGCGCCAATGAGCTCCGATTGATGCGCCGTAGGGGGTTTTCATATATATGGGGGGAGTAGAGTGGGCCTGACATGCTCACAGACACTGCCTGCCACCTTGGGGGATCCCAGGCATAGCTGAATATTAGATGCGCCTGGCATCAAGTGTGGGGGATAGATGTGCCAGTGCATCTGGCTGAGAGAGCAATAGAGCTCTCTTAGCTGGATGCACTGGACAGAGGGGAATGGCTAAGTGCCATTCCTTGGAAAAAGAGAGGGGTTGGGGACGCGTGTTTTTCAAATGAAATCATTGCCATCCATCTCTAGGCCCGCCACAGGTGGAGAGAGAAAAAAATTGAGGATGTGATGTGTGACTTGGTATCTTACTTGCCAATCATGAATAACCATATCTAACCATTTTCAGTCATTTGGATCAGATCCCAAGGGCCAACCACCTTTGACATTTTGGTCCATGTTGGCCATAACCTGACCAGTCTATCTAGAAGTCAGCTTGAATGGTGTAGTCTCAGTCATTAAGAGATACAGCTCTTTGATTCCTCAGCCCTTGCCCAACTTCTGAGGAAGTGACATTGAGATCTTGACATGTATGAAGGGTAAGGATATTTTCCTTATGTTCTATAGAGAGCGCGAAGTTTGAAGCCGATTGGATCAGTGGTCATGGAGATACAAGCCTCTGACCCCCCAGTCTGACTTCTGTTACCCATCTGATGAGGAAGTGAGAATTGGGTAAAGTTGGATAATGACATTAAGGACATCTTTCTTACTTTATATAGAGAGGGCGAAACCCGGAGTGAATCGGACAAGCGGTTGTGGAGATATGATGAGGAGAAGGAGGAGGAGGGGTTAGGGATTTGGTATCTCAACAACCGCTGATCTGATCACCCCCAAATCTTCGCCCTTGCTATGAGACATAAGGAAAAGAAGTGTAGTGTCATTAGACGACAAGGCCTGATTCCCAATACCTGAGGAGTTGGTTAAGAACACGTCGGAGGGGATAAGCAAACCTGCCCACCCAGCTGACTTACTTGGATCTCAAGAACGGCTGATCTGATCACCCCCAAATCTTCGGCCTTGCTATACGACATAAGGAAAAGAAGTGTAGTGTCATTAGACGACAAAGCCTGATTCCCA
>WSTV01000543.1:0-20196 GCA_019632285.1 Tulasnella sp. 332
GAACGAGACGCTATCAGAATGAAAAATGAAACCACATACCCTGTCTGTTGCGCGAATGAGCTGGTCATCCAACTTGACGGCGTTGCCATCCAACCTCGTCAGCCTCTGGTTCTGGCTGTCCAGCTCCTGTCCCTGCGCCAAGGCGAGCGCCTTCAATCGTTTAGAGACGTCGCCAATCTCGTTCAGGTTATCGTCCAGCTCATCCTCGAGCTCATCATCTGATTCGGTCTTCTCGAACTGGAATCGACTTCGACCCGCCGCTCGAGCGTCCCTCTGCGTCTGTGTCATATTCCCCCGTCCGAACCTGCCTGAACCACCGCCCCCACCACCACCAATCAAGTCTTCGTCATCGCCATAGGTATCTTCATTCCCGCGACCGAGCGTGCCAGCACGACCGATGCGATTATGAGAGTCACGGACGTCCATCATGGCTCGCTCACGTTCTTCCCTCTCCATGGCGTGTCGGTCTGTGAGACGCTGTTCTTCCTTGATGCGTTTCCCTTCCTTGTTGAAGGTGATGGCGGGTCGGAAGATAGAGCGATTGAGCTTCTTGATCTCATCGGTACGGTCCTCGGCGCGCGTCGTGTATCCTTTCGATTGGTCGAGGTGGCGTTCCGTGTTGGCAATCTTCTCTATAATAACGCCGGCTTGTGATTAGAATATACCACAATGGATCAAGAAGTCCGGCGCGTACATACCCGACTGGTCACCCAGCTTGAGCAAGGTGTTCCTCGCCGTCTCTTCAGCCTCCCTAGCCAATCTCAACGCATTCCTCGTTGAATTTACAGAATCGGTCTTCAACGCCCGCGTATCCTTCTTAATGCTCTCCACATCCTCCTCTTCCTCTTCTTGGTTTCCTGGTTGACGGTCTTGCCACCTGGACGCGGCACCTGGCCCGCCAGGCCGATCATCAAATCGGTTGCGACCACCCGTAGCAGCCTTTTCAGCGTTATATCCAGAGAATAACTCGTTCCTATCAGCGTCGGCGTTCCCAAAGCCACGAGAGTACGGGTCGCCTATGGGGGCGGTATTTCTGCTGGCATACCCGCTACCGCCGCCTCCATTGTATGCATCCGGATCTTTCTGATCACCATAAGAGTCATCCCTCGAAGGCGAAGGGCGGTACATCGGTGCTTGCTGTTGGCTTTGACTATATACGCTGGCATTGGAGCGGTACGACGGTGGGCCATTCGATCCTGGTCCTGGATCTCTGCGCAGGACGTTAGGCTGCGATTGTTCGCGAGATGGCGGCGGTGGTATCACGTTGGGATCCTTGCGACGGAAGAAGGACATGCTATGAACTGGGTCAGTGGGTGGATGTAGATTGGTGAGATGAGAGGTGGGTTTGATGAGCTGGACAGTCGAAGATGAAATAGGGGCTTTTTATCGGCGTTTATGTGTCACAAAAGCAGTCCCACCTGCTTGCACAGTCGAGCGCGATGAGAGGCAGTGGGGCTTATGTATTCAAGGCATTACTCTTCTAACGAGTTACTCCATCCTGGCACTGCTCTCATCGCCCTGCCTCGGTGTTACCGGTGTTGTCCGTCGCACGCCTGACCCTGCCTTGGCTCCACGGCCTTTCGCTCCTATTGAGCCACGAGAATCGATCAAACCGCTGCCTGTGTAGTCACGCTAACGAAGAAGCGCTAGCTAGGGCCCAACCCTTGGTGTCAGTTTTGCTATTATCTTTTGACTCTGCTGTATTGCTCGGGTACCACTGGCGATTCCTTTCGTGGTATCCGTATCAAGGCGACATCCTGGTCCTAGCTCCTGTTGTTCTGCTTATCCTATGGCTGGCCGTCATTAAGCCAGCACAGTTAGACGATAAGTCATCACTTCGGAGATAGCCGGCTCAACAAAGTCACCGGCAGCGGTTGAATCTTCATGCACTTTCCTGTACGCTACAGATCGATTGTTCGATAGCGACTGTATGATTATGTGCCCTGCATACCCCTAGTTACTCTATCTATTGGTTGTACCTCTGATGTATGCATCGACTGCTGCTTCTGAGACAGTCATGAGATCGAAACTTTGGCCTCCTCTCTTGCTACAGCTTCGTCTTTCGCTCCCGTGTTCCGAAGCTGGCGATTGCATTTGCGATAAGGGGGCTTATATAGGACGCCGTCTCAAGATGATATCCAACCCAATCACACAACGACGACCCCCAAAACAATGTCTCAGCCTAACGCTACTGAACCGATCACCGTGGAGCAGCTCCACTTCTGGGCCAAGGAGATGGAGAATGGGAATTTGGCAAGGGTGTTGCAAGAAGAGGTCGATGAAAATGTGGAGTCCATGTTCAGCTCCCCTGCTGATGGACCGCTAGGAAAAACGTCGCCCACCTCAGGCTGGTGCATCCCTTCCACTACCCGCTGAACTTCATGACTCACGATCATGATCAAATGGTATGATCAGGCGTGTATACTACTCGAGATCAGCTCATGAAGGAAGGGATGGCGCCACTTTACGCTCGGTTTGTTGAACCCAGGCCCAAGTTCGAAGTCGGCAAGTACACTCACAATCATGGAGAGATCAAAGCTTTGTTTGGCTCATGCGATTAAGCTGGTTTTATACACAGTCGACATTCTCATCCAGCCGCCAGAGATGAACCCTCCTTCAGAGCGCCATATGACGAAGGTTGTCTTTGAGATGAAGAGCTCCGCTACCTTGAAGTCGACTGGGAAAGGGTGGACCAATTGCTATGCGTGAGTGCATTTCCTTTTGGGGTAACTCCTTCTTTCTCAAGCTTTTCGTCTTTAACCTAGCTACGTATTCCACTTTGTAAGTCTCAGGTTTGATCGAGAGTAGTAGGAACTCAAGTGTGAAGCTGACTTCCAACTCCCAAAAACACCGCTTCCTTAGAATAACGACACCAAGAAGGTAGTCAAGATTAAAGTGTATCAAGATAGCGCTGCCGTTAACAGGGCATTCGAAGACTAGATTTATGGGAAGAAAGATTTGTGTGTGAATGAAGTTGTTCAACTTAGTGTCATTCACTGTCTCGCGAAGCGAACGCTAGATATCGGTATTCAGACTTGCATTCCATGAGGGGAAGAAGCTGGAGACTGTTTGGATCAAAGGTGAAGTCCGGAGCTTCAAGCACGGTCTCGTTAGTATCAAGCACAGTCTCATTAGTATCAGAACCCATGGTAGATGGGGACTGGGGGTTGGTGGAGGGGAGGAAGAAAAGACAGATGAGTGGTAGTCGTGCTAGATTACAAGGTGGTGGAGCGGCGCACGCCCCAGGCCCCCGACTCTCTCGACTGCGGAGCCAGACCCGGCGGTTAAAGAACGTTCAGGTTTTTATTGAGCAAACATGGTATGGACAGGACGTTTTAGGCAGTCAACAAATATTAAGAGTACAATTTAGGGAGTCGACATACTTGATTAAGACGGAAGTGAGAGATAAAACGCCAAAATGAGGATGGAAAGAATAGCCGTGGAAATTGCGGAGGTCGCACGATCCGAAGTGAGAAAAAATAGATGAGAAAAAAAAAGTAGGAAAGGGGGATGACGCAGAGGGAGATGCTCGGCTTATCCAAGGGCAATCACGGGGAAGGAACGGTTGCCCAGTAAATGGCGCAGATCATTTCCTCAACCCACGTGAGATCCTGAAACTCGATGTGCGACATATCGCAGAACATTTTGTTTCGCGATGAGAACAGAGGAAGGGTTCCCCGTTTCAATGCACTCAAGCAGTGAGCGCAAATGACGATAGCCCGAAGATCTGAATTTGTAGCAAGTCTAAGACCAAAAGAGTTGAGCATAAGCCCACTTGTAGAATGTGGGTGCATTCAAAGGTAAACGGGCCTATATTGAGGGTGGCTGGTGCTCGAAGGAGATCTCGTTTCAAGGGGAGAGGGGTCAAGAATCGGAAGCACCGAAATCGTTGAACTTAATTCTGCACGAGGGCAAGAGGCACATGCGTAAGGGGATACATGGTCTATGAACTTAAGCATGAGCACAGTCCATTTCGAGATCAAATGTCGGGATGACTGGCCATGCAGCATCATGCTCGGCAAACTCACCTTCAGAGAGTTGATGACTATCGAGCTTCTGGTCCAGGCGTTGCTCACGCTGCACATCATTGTAATCGGCTAGGTACTGCTCATAGGTTACATTGACTAGCGGCCGCAGCAGCAGTGATACTGCGGGTATCATGTCACCAAATTCTTCTGTCATAAAATGATCCATATCGCGAGTATCATCAATTTAATATTCAACCCGAATGTAGGCAAGGAAATAGTCTAGTAGAAAGGAGGCCAGCCTATTTTTGGTGCATGCCGAATGGGGCTTAAGGAGGTGGTGGCGGTTAAAGTGAGCTTCGAGTTGCTTATAGGTGACGATCTGGAGATCCCCGAGAATTTCTTCACGCTGTATTGCGAATAAGCGGTAAATAGGGATGATGACGGATGCAATTGATGATGAGAATGACTCCCGCGTCGTGATGGACATGCTTTGCTGTCGCGCGAGTCATCCCAAAGCTTCCCTGGATAGTGCAATGTCGGAGGGCAGAAGTCCAGTAGCGCTAGAGTGCTTACACACCCGATCTTGCGATTGGATGAACAAGCAGGTGTTTGAGGAGATGGAGGGCGCACTTGGGTCGGGGGTGGTGGCTCCAGTAGTTCCATAGGCATACGGTAAATGACAACTCTCAAAGCAAGATTCGTAGCACGCGATAGCTCTAGACAGTTGATACGAGCTGCGAGCCTTTACTCGTGATATGCTTTCCGTCATTGCGTATGGTGGGCGTGTTGTTCGGGTTGGATGATACAAACTCCAATGTAGGAAAGATAAGCTAGATGATGGAACGGGTGAGAGGGTTGGGAGTCGGAAGATATGAGGACAGCAGACTTGGAAGATTTTTATTTTCTTTTATTTTCTTCTCCGAATCTTCGTTTCTCATCTCCAATTTATGTTCACTTCTCCGATTCCGCCGCCTTTTTGCTTATTCTCACCTCTAATAATGACCCCCCAGTGTCGCACTGTTTTCTTATCCCTGTCTTCATAGGCTCCTTATAGGCTCGGTCCAAAAAAAAGGGGGGGCGTCACAGCTTGGTTGTTTGCATTCGTAAACACGCGACCAAACAAACACGTTCGGAGGTACGCGAACATCTGACGATGTGTCTTGTCGGCCGGTTATGTCATCATTGACGTGATAGGCGTGGTCCTCCGGCGCCTCCGAAGTTATTGCTATCGCTTAAATAGGTCGCACAAACGCAGCCTACCTACATCCAATATTCTCATCTACATTCAACCACTCTCATCTACGATCTATACTCACCAGTCTACCCAACAATGTCAACAGAATCATACGTACCCATCATAGCTCTTACGACTCGAGTGGTCGGAGTAGGAATCGCCGGTATTATGACAGGTGAGTCTAGGACAATTCACATCATCGCATGCACCCACTCTAACATAACGGAACGATACTTTTTAAACAGGCTATGCCATGGCGGCGTCTCACCAAGTGATGCCTGCAATCCTTGACCCAGCCGTAGGCCTCTCCGCCGACAAGCTCATCCGAACCTGGAGCGCCGTGTTCGACACTGGAAAGGCCTTCGCAGTCCGTCGACTCCCCATCGGCGCTCTGGCATTCTTCACATCAGCATATCTCACCCATAATGTATCAGCTCCCCCAAGCATCCTTGGCATTCAAGGCTCTACGCATCTTGCGTTGGCGGGGGCCGCTTTGTTGGCCAGTGCACCGTACACGATCTTCTTCATGTTCCCAACCAGTATCAAGAGGCTGAAGAATAAGTTGGCAATCATGGACGAGGCGGTGCATAGGGGTGAAGCTGTTGAGCCGAAGACGTTGGACATGGCAGATACGAGGGCGGATGTAGAAGATTGGACGAGAAGGAACACGGTGCGGATGTGCTTCTTCGCGACATCATTCCTCCTTGGTATAACCTTCTGAGGAAGGTCCAGCGTGACGACCTATAAACAAGATAGGTGCATCGCTAGAGATACGATTTCCTCAGTTGAGCCTGCCTTCTGAGTTGTGCTCCAGGGTCATTTCAATTCAACACGGGTCCCTTTTGGCTGCTTGTCGATGAGTTATGTCTTCGGCCACTTATTCCCACATCCATGAGCTACTATCCGCACAAACATGATAATTCAGCGTAGAATATGACGTCACTTGTGACATTGCATGAGGCCAATTATTGGTATCAATGAAAGCCAGGTCAGAAACACGGGGTGTGGGGCGCTAAGCTTTGGCCCTGCACTTTGGTTTATAATACCAACACCACCTCGCCATGTACATGAACGCCAAGCCGGTGAGGTGATATCCGTTCCCATCGGCGCTCTGGCTTGCTGATCCGGCGGCCGTGATATGTTCAACGGTTGTTGACAAGCCATGCCCGAAACCCGTATGACTCGTACCTGACGGCGCAGAATGTTTGATAAGACGCGCCAGATGATATGAAGGCTGGTGTCGTGATCAGGCTTCGCGGAATCAAGAAGTCTGTGGAATAGCCGTGGACACCGCTCGGCGGTCGAGGGTTAAATCATATTGTGGGAAGTCTAACACTTCAGCCAATCGAATGCCGTTTCGGCATGATCTTTTTGCGTCACGGCTGCTATGCTCATTGCGACGCAATTCTCACAACCAAGAAAGGTATGTGGAGGGTGAGTAAAAACGCGATAACAGGGCCTCCACCTTTACGATCGGGGTCCGATAGGGTTTCAAAAGCCGATACCAGAAGCTCCGAATGGTCGTGGCATTAGTCAGGTTGGCCGTCATACGCATCTGCAACGGTTCCGAGGCGGGGTCGAGGCTCACCAAATATAAGGAGCTCTTTGAGGCGTTTCCGGCAGATCCCCCTCCTTTCCAACCTCTCACAGCCCCGTCATCTGATTATTGTTCTACAGGTTGTATTAGCAAGATGAGGTTGGGTGTAGTCGTTGTAGCCTGCTGGACGTCCTTGATGGCGTCTGTAATGTCGACACCGATGCCGAATCCACATGAGGGCCATCACGGATGGCACGAGCCCGGATCAGAACTTGCCGCCACCACCATCGCCACTGTTAATATCTCTTCCCCTCATCATGTACATTCCCCTCCAACGACCTCACACGAACACTCACATAGCGGCACAGCACTCAGCGTTCTCAACGAGACTCAAGTCCTAGAGGGTCATGCGCCCGACCCGCTCTCATATCTCGCTTTCGACTTGTACGGCACTCGACATGGCTTCAAAAGCGGATGGGGCGATGACGCATTGGATACTGTGGTTTACAGTGACACATTGAAGAGTCATGGGTGGTGGATGATCTGGCATGTCGTTCTGATGACGATCGCCTTCTTTGGGGCATTGCCCATAGGTGCGGTATATTCGTATTCCGACTTTCCCTAAGGGTCAATTCCTGAGTGTAGCTATCTCCTTTCCGCTCTGTTCTTACGGATTAGCTATCGCGTTGCGATCGTCAAGTCATCCTTTGCAACCTGTTGCGCATACTGCGTTCGTCCTCCTTTCCACCTTGGGGTGGATTGCCGGAAGTGCATACAGGAAACACACACCTGATCTGTGAGTTGGCGTTCGCATGTACACGGGGAGAAGAGTTCTGTGGTTGTGGGCCTTCCCACAAACCTGCCCGTGCGGCTTCTGGTCGTTCGCACTGTTCACACAGGACCGCGATGTTGCATATTCCCTTCTCTTCTGTTCTCATTCCTCGATCGCGCCAAGGACACCTGTAGACTGACCGCAGGCGAATTCGATCTGATTGATGCAGGTACATCAAATCGTCTCACACGTCGTCGGGGACAATCCTCGTCCTCTTATCCATCGGATTTTTCGTTGTGGAGCGAGTTGGCAGTGTTCGGAGGTTTTTGAGTCATGTCCAGAGTATCAGTGAGAGGAGAAGTGGAAGGTTGAGATGGTCGGAGGTTTGGAAGGGCATAAAAGGGCGACAGTCAGATGTGGGGGTGGACGAAGACGTCATGCTCATGGATACACGTGGCGCTGATGTTGTGTTTGACTCGGCCGAAGGCGAGGGTGGCATGCAAGAGAGCCGATGGGCCAATGAGGATGTTCAAGTCTCGTTCCATCAATCATACTCAGGTCAAGGAGATCCCGCGAGGCATAATCGGCAGTATTCCATTGACTCTGCGACGAGCACGTTGCACAACTCACCAACTGGGGATACCTCGTTCGACTTCGCTCACCGACCCCGTTCGTATTCTCCTATCCCTGTCAACCCCTTGTCTTCAGATGGACCCCATTATTCGAACCTAGGAAGGATGACATGGACGCGACGGTTTACGTTCATCTCTGAGAGGTTATTGGTTGTCATGGCCTATATTGCGATCATCTCAGGTACAACAGTCTACGTAGGAGGCTGTCGGGATAATTACCTCAACGGATGCTTGGCACACTTGATCAGTGAGTTGCGCTGATTTGCGGCTTCCTGTCTCCTACTGAGATTCAATTATCTCGGTTTCAGAGGGTTCGATCTTCTTCTTGTATGGCTTGGTGACCTTTGCGAGATATCTCGGCGCCTGGTCGGACTTGGGCTGGGCTTGGAACCCATGGAACCCGCCCTCGCCATCTCAGCCGTATTCTCACCCGAACTCTCCACGATCCATCCTCGTGTCGAAAGCTAGGTCACGAGGCGTCTCAGGAGAGTTCAGCCCTACGGAATCGCCGCGGGGACCGTCACCTTCAGGCCATGCGAGGCCGGCATTGCGATGGACACGGAATACCCCAGCTCGTCGCCCACCTTCCCCGGAGCTGATAGAGAGCTCTGTCATCCTCTTTTACGGTGCTACCAACACTTTTATGGAGAGATTTGGTGCGGCACCTGGAAGTCCCTACACCGCGAAGCAAATACAGCACATCAGTATCGCTGTCATGTATGTTCATCGTCTGATTTGGCAGGACTCTTCGGCATGAGACTGACGGCTCGACTACATTTACAGGTATTTCTTTGCTGGCTGCCTCGGTGTGGCTCTTGAGCTCGGGTGGCTATCACGTCGCACCCGCTCTCATGATACGCAGTCGGCGTCTTATAAGCCAAGTTATAATCCGTTTGCAGCGCTGTGCATTGGCATCACGGGCATCGCCATGGCCGTGCATCATCAGACGTACGTCTTTCAGGTCAGCATCCATCTGCTTTCTTCTTTGTTTGTTCATAGAGCTGGTTTTGATCGACAATCGTTTTCTTCCCATAGGTGCAAATACACATGCTCTGGGGAGTGCTCTTGGCCTTGTATGCTCCCGCACGAATCTTCACGTACCTCATGATGTGGGCTCGCTCTCCTCGTGAGGCTTCGTCTGAGACCGATGGCGATGCAACACCACCGAGCCCTCCACCTACCGAGGCCATCGCCGCGTTCTTCTTGACGAGCGGAGGTGTTGCGTTCATCTCCAGCACGGAGCAGATCGGGTTCTGGGCCATGCGTAGCGGAAGAGGTGCGTGTATATGCTATCCTTGTTGCATCTTAAATCCATATGGAAACGAACCTCTACTTGACTCGCCCAGATGATGTGATGATGTTCGCCAACGCCATCGTTGCCCTCGTATTCCTCTGCTTCACGTGGGTGTTCGGAATTCTCGCGGTCAAGACTTGGGCGGATGGTACGCAGCTTCATTCCGCAGTCGCCGCAAAGCGAGGAGCAGGACGAGCAAAAAGAGTGTCTTTCGAGGAGGCCCACGATGCACCAGTCGGGTATCAGACCCGTGCGGAAGCGTTGACCAGGGGCTCGAATTGAGAGGCCTCCATTCGAATATGATCCAGTCATTCCTCACCTAATGTGTTCCTTCCGTTCGGCAAGTGTTCCTTTTGTTCTTTTCCATGTATTATGTCTCCCCCATACCAACCCCATACTTTCCTGTTGTGTAATACCCCTTTTGAAATCCACTCGCTTTATGATTGGCGAGTATGAATGAGCAGCCTGGGCGCAGGTTCAAGCTATGCATGGTCTTCACAGCCGAAGACTAATACTGCTGTCTCTAAAAGCTTCGCCAGCCATCCAATGGCCTAGAGGAACCTTGTACCCCGAACCGATTTCGAGATCTCGTGAACTCCTTGTGCGGCGTTTACGCACTAAGACTCATGCTTGGGGCAGCCTTCTTGTCATCATAAACCGGAGGTTCTTGTCAGATTGCCGTCGAAAACACCGACTCATCGCATTTGGGGCTGCTCACTTTGCACGGAAGGTAAAAACAGTAACGACGGGTTTGAGAGACATGCAGATACAAAGTTTTCAAGTTTTCGACAGGATACGTCTTTAGCCGCGGGTCTTGACCTGGCACCCACGCGCCAGCCTACTTCAGATAATCAGGGGACGAGATCCCGATTCAATCGGGCACGCTCAAAGGTCCACTGATCAAACAACTCACACTAGAGCGCTCAATAGTCTTGAACCGCGAGGTACGATGCCCCAGCAGAGTACAAGGTAGTATCACCCCAGCTGTCGAGGTTCCATGTGAATCCAGAAGTAGTGATGTCGCTCTTCAAAGCACGGATCCTGGGGTTCGCATTGTTGTCGATATCGAGCCAATTGAACGCCGTCAGGACCAAGGGGGTCTTCTGGAACGTCTTTCCGAACTAATGGGAGACCGATTTCAATCCCACATATGGTGTTCTGTGAGAGAGAAAAAAAAAACTCCTTACAGCAGGGTTGCCCGCGTTGGTGACTTGAGGCGCATCCCAAGCACGTACATCCGTCATGTTGTACGTTACTGAGGCGATGTTTGTACGGTTCGCTGGGCGCGCGAGCCACGTCGCCGTGCCAGTGTAGAGGGTGGTGTCACCCCCGGTGTCGATGTGCAATGTGAAGCCCGTCTTGGTGATGTTGGAGGCGTAGGTCTTCACGCGCCGGTTGTGATTCTTATCAATGCCCAGCTCCTTAAGCTACAAGACGATCTTGGGCGGCTCGGCGTATGGCTTCGCGAACGGGATGACGCGGGACGTCTCCGTCTTGGGTTGGTTCCAAGGGTGGTCGTCGTTGGTCGAGAAGGCGCCGTACTAAAAGTCGCGGTCGTTCTAGGCCACGTCGAGCCAGGTGCTCCCAGCCGAGTAGGGAGTGGTGTCACCCCAAGCGTCGAGGTGGGCCTTGACGTTGGAAGCGGTGTGGTCGTCGTAGTACGCCTTGATGCGGATGTGGGCGCTCCTGTCGATGTCGAGCCAGGTGAGGCCCGTGGGGAAACCCAAGTCATGAGCAGGAATGGGAATGTCCTCAGAGTCCAGCAGCTAGGAGTGATCCCAGGCACGAACTTGCAGGGTGTTGAAGTTGTTGGCGTCGGTGGTCATAATTGGGAGAGTGGTCTTTATCTCGAGAATGATAGGAGAGCCGGGAGGAGTTGGAACCCTGTGAGCTGGAGAAAAGGTAGCACAAAACGACCTGTCTTTTATCGGCGAGTCGCGGGATCACGCTACCCACAGGTGCTTGGTCCGAAGCGTCCAGCCCATGTAATCCTGATAGTCGGCCCAGCCATCAAAGATGAACACCTGATAGCGTGATAGAGTGGATTTATGCCAGTATTCTTGCAGTGTATGGCGCGAGTGCGGCTCTAATCGGCTCCGCACGCTTTTCCAGACGCCAAGGTTTGGGGCGTCAAGCACGCCGTCAAATCGGTCACGAGGTAGCTCTGAAACCTGGGAGAGAGATATTCCGAGATGTTCCTCACGATGCAATAGTAAGCTTCTGCTGATCTCTCCTCGGGGGGTTGGCATAGAATCGAATAATAAGATTAAGCGCAGCGAAATGATCAGCGCATCGCAAAAGCAGCATAATTACCATTGTTGATCGTTTGATGTGGGTAGGGCTGGATTTCGCATGCAATGATATCAAGAATATTGATCTGTCCGAAGATAGAAGCCAACGCCGTGGTTGAGCGTGAAGTGGAGCGCACTCAAAATCGGCTGGGGGTGTGAATCCGGACGAGCGAAACAAGTGGGCAGTGTACACCAAGGTGTTCGCAATAATCACGGCTTGCTTTCCCTAACAAACGTGCGGCTTGGTTCTCACAGTCGATGAGTGGGAGGGATTTGGTTTGATGGTATCACAAGGCATAATGCAACACAACAAGTCCCTCTGATGATGTAAGCTGATCTTTGCGGTAAGGCACGGCCCGATTCTGATATTGACTGCATTGCTCTCGGTGATTCTGATTCCCACCGCTACTCTTAGGTCATACTTCAACGTCTAGGATTGGATAAACGAAGATTCGATATTTTTAGATCGATTTCAGGCCGATTTGACACCCGCGGACGATTATTTTGAGACAGCTATGGCAGACTCTCTCTGGAAATCGGCATTGGTGGTACGTGCTCATATACTTTTATACTTTTATTGTGATACCTTTCTCAAAATATGGCGATGGATTTGTTTAGGTCGGACAGCAACTTCACCCAGCGCTTGCTATTCTTAATGCGATGCATGCAGTGTATCAGAAGATTGAGTTAAATAAGGCGAGGCTCGCCGACTTGCTGAAGCGGTGCCAAAGGGTCATAGGTGCCATAGATCAACATATGAACTCTTCGCCTTCCATGGAAAGTGGTAGCGCGATTAAGCAACTTCTACGGTATGGGGAACTAAGTCTTCAAGAACGTCCAACCACGCTCTAATCCAGCACTGGTGATTTTAGGCACTTGCGATTTATTGAATCTCTCATCGGAATACTGGCGCAACTGGGCTTTATGAAAACTCTCCTACGCCGCGACGAGATCTCAGGGCAAATTACAGAATGCCATCAGCGGTTGAACGACTGTTTGATGGTCTTTCAAGTAAGTGATCCCCCCTCCCCCCTCCATAGCTTTGTGTATCTTCTCATGAAATTCTGGCAGATAAATGCCAGTCGAGACCTTCGCGACTATATGGCGAGCTTCCAGGAAGCTCGCGATGCCGACGAAGCGTTCATGAAACAACAATTCGCCATACTCAACGCCAACGATGCGGTGCTAATGCAAAAATTAGATCTACTTCAGAACCAAGTTGAGGCGATGGCGACGCTATATCAGGTGAATAGCACCATGGTTAAAAACATCGTGGATACTTGACCTGAATCTTATGTCAATAGAACCTACACCAGAATTTAGACAAGAGCATCGAGAGACAAATTCTTCAAGCCGTTTTGATGGCCTTGCAAAGGTCTACCGGAAAGACAATTGACGCCAAGTCTCCGTCTTGGACCATTACGTCATTTGACATTGATATTGGTACGTTGGCTTGATGTCCGCTGTGAAGACTGTGTCTATCAACTGTAATCTATACTCTTAGATCATAACGAGACAATCGGTAGGGGAGGTTTTGCCGTGGTTAAGAAGGGCAAGTGGGGAAAGCTGCTTGTGGCGGTAAAAGAGATGACAAATGTTACCGACACTGAAGTGAGCTATGCGACATATAATTAACTCACCTGATTCTCATAACGAATTCGTGATACAGCCACTGCTAAAGGAAATCAAAGGTTGGTGCACTGATCCAGTGTACCGAGCCTATTCTTACCTCTCAGTACATCCTATAGTCTGGAAACGCTTGCGACACAACCACGTGCTACAATTTTACGGGGCCTCGCTCATGGCCAGGTACGTCACACATTCTCGCGCCAAATATCCTAAGCGACTGATTTATGACATATCTCGAGCAGCCCACCATTCCTCGTGTCTCGCTATATGAAGAATGGCAATATTATTAAATACCTTGCGGCGATCAATCCTGCAGCTAATCGTGTCCAGCTGGTACGTCTACGCGGTAGAGCTCAGACATAAATCCTCATCATTGCACGGATACGTTTCGCAGGCGCACGAGATCGCACTCGGGATGCTTTATATACACGAAAAGAACATCGTTCATGGTACTCACGGCCGCTCTGTATTGGATGAACCCAGCTTTTTTGATTCGTTTTATTATTGTAGGAGACTTGAAAGGCGTGAACGTCCTTATCGATGATTCTGGCCAAGCCTGTAAGTGTTCCGCTGCCCGCATTTCGTCATGAACATAGTTATAGCTAATCTGCCGGGCTCAAGGCATTACGGATTTTGGACTCAGCAAGATCAAACAGCATGCGACCTCGACCCATGCAGTTGGGCAGATCCCGACGCCCGGCGACGGCTCGGCCCATATCGCAGGAACGTTAAGATATATGTCGCCAGAGGCGATGACCGGCACCTGTAACAAGGCGTGTGATGTCTACTCTTATGCGATGGCTCTATATGAGGTGAGTTGTTCAACCGCACCAAAAGGCAGGTGTCTGACATTTGGCTGACGGTTTTTGACCGCTTTCGGACGCTAGATATTCACCGACGAGCCCCCGTTCCTGCATGTGAGGGATTTCATGCTTTACTTTCTTATCGTGAAGGAGCAGAAGAGGCTCGATAAACCCACGGATGCTGGAATCATAGGTCGGGGATTAACACCCGCGATGTGGGCCTTAATCTGGAACACGTCGGACCCAGTGCCTTCTCTACGGTACAGCTTTACATCAATTTGCAACGTCACCGAGGGTCTTGTCGAGGAATGGGACGAGGGCTTGGCTACGGACCGCACGACTTGGGAGGCCGCCAGGTCTGTTCAAGCGGTTCAGGATGTCGCACATCTGTCTATGGAGGGGGGCGGTTCCCGCTTAGCTAACAGTATCCCGGATCAATGGCAGCAAGCGCAACTAGGACTGAGAACGCCATATGTATGGTCTGCGTCAGCACAGTATCCCGACCCAGGCGCACAGGCTTGGGCACAGTGTAAGTTGATGATCAACATGTTCACCTTCATGACGCGACTAACACTCTGGCTTGACCTAGATTACGCCAAGGGAGGCACGGATCCGGCTGGACGCGTTTACTTCACACCAGAGTCACTTCCTCCAGGGAGATTAATCCCACCGCCCCAAGGCGAACGAGGCGTTGAGCGGGGATATGGCTCTTCGGCAGCTCCTCCTCGTCAGACGTCCAGTGTATCCACTGATGTCACCGCAGTCGATTTTGTCCCCTCTTCGCGGGACAGCACCTCCGTAACGAACGACGGTACCAACTCGCGGAGTCAGCCGATCGAGGAACGCATTGCGCCTGCCAAGCCGCCTGTGACAAAACCTCCGAGACGTCTACCCAAAATTCCAACACTGGCCGGTTCTCCCGTTTCTGGGGTCACGAGCGTGTTCCCTCCACCATCCAATGATCCCCTTCAACTGCGAAATGCAAGCCCGAAATCTTTGCTGAAGACCGCGACCCCTGGTTATCCTTCCGTCCCTCATGTCGCCAACGTTTCCCTACCACGCTCTCATGCTCAATTCGATTCCACTGGCTCCGCTCCGTTAATTGAGTTCGATTCCGAGCCTATCCGACAAGAGAACCGAGCTCCCAGTGGATACAGTCAATATGAGCGTCATCCTTCATATACAAACCCTCTCGCCGCGCGACCAGAATCACCTGCGGGTAACTCCTATGGATCGAATTCCGCTTCTAGTTCCCAATTAGTGGAATATTCTCCCCGTAGCCTCAACCGCGCACTCACATACTCTCCTGATATTCCATCCAATTCCGATTTCCAACCCTCAGCTCTCGTCATGGAGCAAAGCAATAGCAGAATGGTATCTGTTCCCTCACTTTCTTCCCTTCGCTCTCCGTCTCTCTCCCTTCCTTCGTACGACAAACCCAGTCACCCAGTCATAGCTCCGGCGAATGACCAAATTAGCAAAGCTCCATTAGAACCCTCGGCCGCCCTTCCTTCATCCCGCGAGAGTTCGGGGAAGGAACGTTCAAAAGTACAAACATTTGCGGAGCTCGGAATACAGGCACCTAAGCAGCGCAGAAAGTTGGTGGTGGTAAGGCGTAACCTCTTTTCCTAACTGCGCGCTCCAGTCGATTGAATATCTTTTACCCTCTTCTTAGGTCGGTGATGGATGTACTGGCAAGGTGAGGCCATCCTTTTCTTTTCTTTCCCCTCCTCATCTCGTCGCTATGCTCCGATCACAATGTTTTTATTTGTGTTCTCCACAGACCCTTCTCATGATCATGTATTCAACAGGAATCTTCCCTGAGGTGCGCAAATACCTCGTGTATTATCTCCTGTTAGGCACCAATGCTGGGTTAATGTCTTATCATGGTAGGTCTACGCCCCTACCGACTTCGAGAAGTATTCCACCAATGTCGAAATCGATGGAGAGCATGTCGAATTAGCGCTCTGGGACACCTCAGGCAATGACGTCTACGACCAACTACGACCCCTATCATATCCAGACTCACACGTGATCTTGATAACTTTTGCCATCGATAACCCAGTTTCGCTAGTTAATGTACAAGAAAAGGTACGTCATTCGCCTTGGATCTCGAACTCAAGTATGCACTCAGTGGGTTTTGGTTTCCGATGGTACAGTGGATATCGGAGGTCATGCACTATTGCCCTGGCATTCCAATCGTTCTAGTAGGGTGTAAGAAGGATCTCCGCCGCGACCGTCTGACCATAGAAAATATGCAGAAGGCATCGCAACGACCAGTGACTCCCAAAGAGGTGGGTGGTGCTTCTTTAGATCTTTCCATGGGACACAATTCACTAACGGCTCTGAAAAGGGACTCACCGTTGCGCAGAAAATCGGAGCGGGGTGCTATTTGGAATGCTCAGCGAAGACTGGGGAGGGTGTTAGGGAGGTGTTTCAATACGCCACGCGCTGTGCTCTTCGGGTAAAGAAAATGGATGGGAGTGATGATAAGGAGTGTCTCATCGTTTGACCGAGCTACCTCGTTGCTGTAACCTTCGAGGGCACTTGATCATCTATTATGTCCTGATTGCAACCCAGTCGTTGCGCCTATTAGAGTTGTCGTCGCAGAGCTGATCTGGCACCTATGCGTTCTGTCTGGATCATACAAAATTTAAAACGGCATCAAGCACTCGTACGATTGTTCCTGGGATAACTAGCTCTTGTGGCTGATCTGACAAACCATAGGACTGGCCCAAGCCCATTGCGTCAACATAACAATAGAAGCCAGCCTGATCAACCATTGATGAACTACGCCCCCCTTGGCTCCCAATACACAATCTTGGAGTAAACCAGATCACTGGTGGGATGTCACAATATTCCAGGATGTTCATCTAACATATGGGGACGAGGTAAACAAGGAGAATAACATATCATCGTCTCGGACGACCAACATCAATGAATTCCGAAGTGCGGCAAATTAACACGAACTGGATGCTCCTAAGGTTTAGAGTGACGATATAGCTTGGTTAAATCATAATACAGCTCTTATCCTTGTCCTTCCTCCTTCCCACCTGCACCTGAAGAGCACAGCGTGTGGCCTGTTGAAACACCTCTCTAATACCCTCACCAGTCCTCGCCGAGCATTCCGCATAATGCTTGGCTCCGATTTTCTCCGCAACGGCCACTCCCTTTTTAGATGATTCATGAATCGTGTTTTATAGAATGGATCTAAATAAGCTTCACTCACCTCTTCTGGTGTCACCGGGTGTTGCGATGTCTTCTGCAATTCTTCAATGGTCCGAGGGTCATGACGGAGGTCCTTCTTACACCCTATTAGGATGATTGGGAGGCCAGCACAAAAGCACATAACCTCTGATATCCACTGCGCCAACAAAGTCAGCAACCAATCTGAATGCGTGCTACGGCATAATTCGGTGCGAAACCGAAGGCGGACGGCATACCTTCTCTTGTACAGAATCCAGCGAGTCTGGGCTATCGATAGAAAACGTTATCAAGATCACATGGGAGTCTGGATAGGATAGTGATCGTAGTCGGTCGTAGTCTCCACCGCCCGGGGTATCCCAGAGCGCCAACTCAACACGCACTCCATCTACTTCGACGTCGACAACATAGTTCTCAAATATGGTGGGGACCCAGACCTATTCCGCTAGAAAATTAACCCATTATTTGTGCCTAATACGAGGGTTAACACATAAGGTATTTGCGCACCTCAAGGAAGATTCCCCTTAAAAACACGATCACAAGTGGGGTCTACACAAAATCATTATGATCACAATGTAGTGACGACATGAGAAGGGACAAGAACGAAAAGGATGACCTCACCTTGCCAGTGCCTGCATTACCGACCTAGAGGGGGGAAGCAAATTGGTTGGTCGGGCTGTGCGGGTAAGACAAGGAGTTTACACCTTACCACCACCAACTTTTTCCGCGTTTCATATCCTTGTTTCGATTTTAAGGGGCCTGCAGATGATGACGAGGATCCCGACCGTCTGGTGCCATGGTTTTTACGGTTGGAAAGAAGGGGGGCTAAAGGCTCTACTTCTACGCTCCTAAGTTGTTCACTTGCCGGAGCTACGATATGGTGACTGGGTTTAGCGATCGGAGCTGGGAGTTGGAAATCGGGGAATGGTGGGGTATCAGGAGAGCATAGTGGTGCGGTGTCCCGGCTACGTGGGTAATATTCCGTCGTTTGGGGGCTGGAAGTGGTGGGCAATCCATAAAGGTCGCTGATAGGTGATTCTGATTGAGCGGCGCTGGGGTCCATTGGTGGGTGGTAAGGTTGAGATTGGCTATCCCTTCCAGGAGCTCAATTGGCTGGTTGGATGCGAGATTGATTGGGCAGAGCCAGTAGAGTCTGATGTGGGTAGCGGGGAACACAGCAAAGGGGTCTCGGTGGAGTCTGTGGTCGACGCAGAAACACAGCGTAATGTCACAAATCACATAGTAGAATGGCTTGTATGGAAATCAAATTTGAAAAAAAGGACATGTGACACTTTTAAATTTATTTTCTTTGCATGTCAGCCATGCTTCCATGGAAACCCCAAATGGCTATAAGCTCCCAGCCAGTCGGGATTACTGTGTTGAGATTGCCCATACAGAAATACCTCACATCTGCAGTATGAGCACTTAAATCCTCAGGAACCTTTGATCATGCTTTGGCTGGCAATAGTCAGAGTAAGAAGTCAATCATGCAAAGTCAGCTCTCTTGAGATGGCTTCAGGGTTTGGCCTAGGAGTAACACTCCTAATACATACTTTCACAAAAGAAATTCTTAGTGCTGTTGCAAATATTCAAAGGGGGCTCAATTGTCATGACCACCATCAAGACACCACTTGCTTAAGTACAATCGAACACTACTTTCCCACGGTCTCTTCTTTTATAATCACATCTCCGTTCTCACGATCTCATCTTTTATAATCACATCTCCTTTTCCAACGGTCTCTTCTGATATCGTCACATCTCCGGTTCTCAGGGTTCATTTGATGTCCTGATTGTACAAGCGGTGCAACTGACTCAGTAGTTGCACAGCACTTCTAGAATGTACTCCATTGTTCTTGATTTGTAAACGAACACTGTCTCAATTGTAGAATAGGTATAAGTAGTTAGGAAGTGAGGAGGTCTGTTCCTCACTTCGCCTCTTGTTCTCCCCTCTGGAAATAAGAGTGTCTCTTTCTCTCTGCCAAACACATTGTGTGCTGTCTGCACACCCAGTCCCTTGTCCCTCATACACAAGTCTAAATACACCCTGACCTTGTACCCTGAACCTTTGATGTTGTAACTTGCATGTCTTCCAGTACTACTGTCCCATGACTTAAACAGTTCTACATTGCCTTCAACAGAGGTTGCTACATCAATGGTTCAGAGTACAAGGGATCTCTCTTTAAGAGACCTGTATATACAAAGTAGTTGTGATGGGGAGTCTGGCTACCATCCAGCTCCCCTTATATACATGAGTGATCCCCCTATGACTCATCCCAAACCACCACAACTGCTCCACCTATGTCATACACAGTTACTGTGCATTATCTTATGACTTCATCCTATGTCATGCACAGTCCTTCTAAGTTCATGGGGCAGGTTCTTCTCTTGTGGTAGAAATAGCCTTTTCAGCTCTGGATTCTGCTTGTCACAAATGGATGGCTAAGGGACCGCTGGATGATGACGAGAAGGTGTAGGACGTTGTTGAGCACTAGGAGCTCAATGGAGAAGGACAATGAAATGTATAAGAGAAGTTAAGGAGCACTAGGAGCTTGATAACTATGAGTGGAGAGGAAGAGGGAGGTATAGTGAGGAGAGGAGATACAAGACGTTGTGTGAGGAATAAGTCCTCTATGCCTACTGGTATATATAGAGATACAGGAGTGGAGGCTTACAAATATAACACGAGTACACTGCGTGGCGGTGTGAGAGAACATGTGGGTAGAAGTGCAGGGCAGTGACAGGTGACCTCCTAAGTGAGAGAAGAGAAGAACATTAAGTGAGAGAAGGCTTACAAAGAGAGACACATGATTAGAATATAGTCTGAGATAAAAC
>WSTV01000544.1:0-20141 GCA_019632285.1 Tulasnella sp. 332
CGCCTCAGATTTCGGCATCTTCTTGGTGTTCACCACATCAAGGACTCTAGAAAGGAACATAAGGATAGACCTCACAAGAGCCAACTGAGCTCGACTGGCTCCTGATCAGTGGCTGACCGCAAGCGCCCGTTTAGCACATCCGTCCACCTTCGATCCAGAATCTCTCTCTCCTCCCCATCGAGCATCGTTCGCGTTCGATCAATCATATCCTTGGCACCTTTCCCATCCCCGGCCTTGATCAAAAGGCTAGCGTAGCACACTGAGGCGTCGATTGACTGACCGGGGACCTTGCGCCACCGTTCAGAGACGAGCTCTAAGATCAGTTTCGAGGAGCGTTCGAAGGCGGCTTTTGTTGGCGTTGTTGGCGTTGTGGTGGCAAGTAAGGAAGCCTCTCGCTCAAAAATCAACTCGTAACAGGCTGCTGATGGTAGATTGCTCGTGATGGTATTACTAATCTCTGAGTGTCTCTCCGATGCCGAAAAAGGCGGCTCTGATGCGTATAGCGCGTTCATCCGTTCGATGATGATATGAGAATGGAGGTCAGCGGAGGGGTGTTGTATGCTCGCAGTGAGAATTTCCTGTGACCAAATTTCAAGGGATGTCAGGGAAAGCCTCTTCAAGTCCGTTACATCAACAGAAGTAACCCACATTCCAGAGTTTACGTCGGCGTTTCTCCTTCAAAGTTGAATAAGGACCCCACGACCAGATCCGGACCAGGTCTTCCGTGGCTCCACGAGACTTCGTCATGGCCTCTCGCCACAATGCGAGGCGGTCACTAGTTTCACCTTCCTCATCCTCCTCCGACAAGGCCAGACATGCTAACCACATGTCTGTAGATGACGGGAAGATCTCCAGGTATTTAAAAATCTTAGCCCGAGATTTCACAATGTTGTCTGATTTGCCAAGTTTGATGTCGCCCACAGCTAGGGAGGGCGAAAGGTGTGTTGGGGGGAGGCTCGAGACGAGATGCTGTAACGATCGGATGAGGTATAACCGCTGCATAAGAAAATTGATCATCAGTTGTCTGCCTATTCCTTCCAAGATCTCAAGTGCCTACTAACCAAATTCACGTCTTGTAATTTTGCCACCCAAGTCTCTACCCACTTTACATATATCTTACTCATCTCCTCTCTGTTGACATTCTCATATTTTACTCCATCGACCAAGACATCGTTCGCCTGTCGTAGCTGATCCACGAAGTCTGGCGTTTCGACCCAAGCTTCGTCCTCGTCCAATATATGTGTTGCATGAAGCTTGATTGCTTGCGGCTCATGCGGTAATATTCGTTTGAGGTGAGAGAAAAGATCCTCGAGGAGCGAATTTCGGACGGAAGGTGGGTAGCTTAACATGGCTTTCCGTAGAGATGCGAAAAGTTCAATTGTTGGCCGGGCTATTGCCGATATGATGTGAGCGAAGCCATGAGTATTGAGCGCTCATCCTCCGCTTGTCTCGTACACTAACCTTCCACTGCATGCCTCACCACCGACTTTACAATCGCACCATCAACGATATCCTTCACCTCAGGCCTCAGATCCACGTCAGCACGGACATCCGGCACGAGCTCTTCGGCGTCAACTTCGTCGATCTCCATGAGATCCTTCTGTTGTTTCTTCAACTTCCTCAGCTCCCTTTTTGTTTGTTGAACAAACTCCATTTCCATTTTAGCATATTCGGTCCACAGCTGGATACTCTCTGGATTTAAACGAATGCCGCGTTGGAGCAGCGTCCGCGCGGCTTCGGTGCCACCGAGAGACATTTGGTGAGAGGCCGAGATGATGTATAATGGAATAGATGTGGGGTGGAGCTGCAGTGCTCTGGACAAAAATCAGTTGAGAATCGCATGTAGCCTTCGTCTGGGAGAGATGCAAACCTTGCTGCAATGGACCCCGCTAGGGAGTTGGATTTTTCCCGTTTCGCGAGGTTGAAGTACTGTACCCAAAGGCCGACATCATCCTTGAACCTCCTGGTTGCCCGCTCAAATGTATGGTGTTGAGCTCGGACGAGGCAATAATCTGCAAGTGACTCTTTCGCAGCGTGAAGTTCTGTGGGCACCTGTCATTAGCTTGCGTCGCTAAAAGAAGCAACTTGGAACGTCGGCTCACTCAAGCGATTCACTCGCTTCTTCCTTAATGCTTCAAGCGCCATGAGGTACTCTACGTATCGGAGATAATCTCCTTTCTTTGGATGGCGCCGCACCAGCGTACTCTCAAACGCAGTACGTCTGACGACAATCCGCTTTATCTCTTCCTGACCGGGAAACATTTTAAGCTCTTCGTCATACCTGCGAGTTACTCGTTAAGATTGAACAGCTACCTTTGTGAAGATCTTCTTATGACGCAGGTCCTTGAGCTCCGCCACCATATCCTCCTGGTTGAGTTGGACATAATCCATAGCGAGCTAAACGTCCTGACGCAGTGGCGGTTCTGTTGGTTAGATTCCGTCGCTGATGAATAGATTATGCAATTCAATGTCCGCAAGAGAGCTTAGAATATCAGTGTCGGCGTTGAAGGATGAGATTTGCTCCAGGGCTATGTCCGGCGATACCACTATGACCGAGCTGACTCAGCTTACTTGTGATTCGACCCTCGCGTCGGCCATCATGGTATTCGCCACCTTGACCTCCACTAGTCTGACTGTCTTCTCGGTGGCACGCACTCCGAATTATCTGGGAAGATTGTCTCACAAGCCCACTCCTTGACTAGCGCTTCCCATCCTCCCTCGCCTTTGGAACACAAGAGCCATCAGTATTGTCACACGACATCGTTCACCATCGTCGCTATTTGGTATGGCCAATACGTGAGCGATACATTAATATCTCGCGTCATACAAATATGATCTTAGCTTACGCTACATCTTTGTTGTGTAGTCCCATCAACTTCTATGACGGCACCCCACTGAACCGTCTCAGTTGGCTTCGAGAGTCTTCGACCTTTCTGAATGCAGCTGCCGAGACCCCCAGATCAAAATGGCTCCTCTTCAAAAATGGAGATCCTTTGGTCATCAAGACCCCATCAAACGCATTTCACTCATTGGCGTACCTAACCTTTGGTCAGGTCAAGGAACTGCTTGGTGACGATGCCAAGCCATTTGGCCAAGGGGAATCGCAAAATGCTGTTCCCGAAACCTCGGCGGGAGCCGACGCGAACGCGAGTCCAGAAGCGAAGGCTTTGCAAGGAGCTAGGCTGCGGGGTCCCATCATAATCTTTCTAGGGGTAGAAGAAGATCAGGGATTCAAAGCTCTGCCGACCACAGACTTCAAAAATGCGAACGACCTTACTGGCACACCGTTCTTTGGCTTAGACGTTTCTAAAGTCGAATGGAGCAGAGTCGACCAGGCGTTGAAGACGGCGGCGGCGATGCCTTCCGAGTTCGTCTTTATGGAACCACGGGCCGCATCTTTTGCGTTCAACGCGTTTGATGCAGCTGTCTTCTCCATCACCAGGAGTATGATAGATTGGAACGGCCGGAATCGTGTACGAGACAACCTATAATACTATATAATACCCAAAAGTTCTATTGTGCACTGACATGCGATTCTTCTAATCAGTTCTGTCCCGGATGTGGCTCACCAGTCTACTCTATATGGGGTGGATGGAAGCTGTCCTGCTCGACACGTCTACCGTGGGTGAAGAATGAGGGGCAGGAGCCTTGCATAACGACGTCAGCTACTATATTAGTTCATATTTATGCCGCTGCATCTAAACAGAGCCAATTAGCACCGGATTGCACAATTTCGCCCATCCACGCACGGATGCAGCCGTGATCACTGCGATTCTGGATGACAAGGCGGACAGGATCCTTCTCGGACGAAACGTGAGCGTTGCCTCCCTCAATGCCTAGAACTAAGCGGGACTAAGCTCCATTTGTCTCTTTAACCAATTTTACCACATCGGCTTATAGAAAAAGTTCCCTGGCGGTACGAAAGAATTTGGGTCTATCACCCATTTTTTCTGACTGATCAGTTCCCAATTTCGGGTTCGGTTTTCGCAGGTTTCTATTCTACTCTGGCAGGGTTCGTCGAGCCGTCGGAGTCTTTCGAGGAGGCCGTTAAGCGGGAGATATATGAGGAAAGTGGTGTCCAAGTGCATAGTGTGCGATACCATTCGTGCCAACCGTGGGTTCGTAGTGCGAAATAGACGAAACGGCGTCAAAAATGCTGATGATTATGTCGCACAACGTCAGCCGTTTCCGGCGAACTTAATGATTGGGTTTTATGCTTTAGCAGACGCAGAGCAAGTGATCCGAACGGATTTGGATACTGAGCTTGAAGGTCAGTTGTTGATACCGTCTTTATCAGACTTTCATCCATGCCGAAGGCTTCGTGTGTTCCTAAAATCATTTGCGTAAACCAGACGCTCGATGGTTCACTCGAGACGAAAGTAAGTCTGGAGCGAAAAATGTCGTATAAAGAAACCTTCAACTCTATCCTGACTCTCGAATCTTGTTCTGGTATAATTCTTAGTTCTTGAAGTATTGAATCACCCTGAAGGGACGAGAATGACCACTCGCGAACTGAAGAACCTTGGGGAGGCGTCGTCGACCGTCGGCAGTGGCGCGCCTGGTGCTAGAGCGCCGCCTCCATTTAGGCTCCCGAATCGCAAACACGCCATCGGGGGAGTGTTGATCAGCGATTGGGCGCATGGCAAGGTGGCCAACACGGACCTACAATCGTCCGAGATGGGCAAGAGCAAGATATGATATGAGAATGGAAATGCATGTATTGGAATTCGAAGGTCAGGGAACGCGATTTAGGTCCGCGACATTGCAATAAACTCCAGATATGTTGGGCAGGCAGAGTTGTCAACGCTGAGTGATCACCCCTAAGAATAACAACTCGAAATCATCAGGAGCCTCGGCCACAAGCGTAGCCATTGTTGGATGCAGAAGTAACTTTCAGTATTATTGCACAATAATGATAAGTGCCCTGGCACCTTGGGACTTGTATGCGAGAAAATGTACAAAAAGGATGAACGAAGGGAGAATTATTGAGTAGGGAGCGACGAGGTTCGAGATGGAGAAGGACTTGCGGAGGTAACGGCGTCCAATGATTGGGGGGCGCAATTGAAGAGAAAAGGGGGATGCAGAAGCGGGAATGAAATGAAAAGGAGAGACATGAGAAGCTAAATCATGCCTTTGTTGCGGTTGAAGGCGTGTATGGTCTGACAATCATTGGGAGCTGGGGTCCCTTAGACGCTTCACCAGAGACGAATGGGCGTGTCATAATACTAGAAGTAGGAAACATCCAAGGTCAGCATTTAGTAACCGTCCAACGTTCAATAACCACAAACGCACATGTTGTTCTTGAAAATCTTCTTCTCCGGAGCAGGTAAGAACTCGAATGAAGTAATCAACTCGGCGATGAATGTTTTAGCTCTGAAAGAGACCGAACGGAAGGAAGTCAGATATCCAATTCGAAGGTACGTTACGAAGGAGATTGCAATCGGACTTACTCCATAATAGCAAATTGGGCCCCGGGGCACGAATGTGATCCAACAGAGAAGGTTGCTAGACCTGTGATAATGCCAGGAATGCGCTTTGCCGCTTCGGGAAGTTTAGACCACCTGTCTGGGCTGAGGGGTCGCAAAAGTCGTGATTAGCAAGGAGTTTGCATCTCGGGATGAGATATTTGATGAACTCACTTGTACTCCCATGCATCCTCGCCCCATGTCTCCTTGGCCAGACTCAAAGCCTCGAACGGAAGATGGATGAACTCGCCCTTGTGGATCTTGACGCCGACACCGTCCTCTGTCGGAATTGTGTCATCGCAGCTCGCCACGCGGATGGTGCTGTGGATGGGCCCGGTGAGTCGGATGGACTCCTTTACGACAGCGTCAAGGAAGGGGAATTGAGAGATGTCGCGTGTGGAAGAGGAGTTGACTGGCGCGTGAGGGAGGAGTTCATCTCGGAGGCGGGTTTGAATAGCGGGGTTCAAAGAGAGGTAGTAGAGGGTCCAGCATATGCTAAGAGCAGTGTTATCGGAACCGACGAAGAGAAGGGAGTGAATCTGAGAGATGAGTTCGGTATCGGATAGCTTTGATGACTCTGATAGGTTGGATTTGACTGATGGGCGTGGTGGGCATGTAAATGCCAATCGCAAAGACGTGACTTTATCGGGAGAGACTCACTCATCAGACTCAGCAGGTCCTTTTGACTCCGGGGATGCACAGACTTCTCTGCATCGAAGTCTCCGTTCATGGCTTGCACAATCGCATCCCGCTTCGTCTTTACCGTCGCCTCCGCTGCCTTCTTGATGATCTCCTTGCTCTTTTTTACCTGCTTCGCTGCTGCATCGGGACAAACCCAGTCCAACCAAGGGAAGAGGATCTCCAGCATACCGCGCATCGATAGACCCTTGTTCAGAGTGACATCGAACATCTTCTGATATGCAAGGTACAACTCATTGTCCTCATTCTGGATAGCATCGAGCTTCATGCCAAATCCAGCCGCTGCGAAAGTGTCAAAGCTCGCGCGGGTCAGCCAGTGATGCATGTCGAGTATTGTCGAGTCCGTCTGGGAGCCATTGATGAGACCGGTCCAACGATCACGGAGCTACAGATCCTAACCGTCAGCCAGCGTACTGACGTAATTGTGCTAAAAATGGGTACCTCTGCTGCTTTGGTGTGAAAGATTGGGTAGCAGTTACGAAGCGCCTGGGGAGCAAAAGCCGGGTTGATTACCTTGCGCTGGCGCTTGTGTTGGTCGCCTACAGAAAGCTTCTATTTTAGCCATACGCGCATACGAGGTCACTGCAAAACCTACCCTCTGTAAAGGGAACACCATCACCGAGCAGGCGGCATAGCATGCGCCGGGTTTGCCAGGGTTTGGGATATAGTTCCGTAGCCTGGCTGAGAATGTAGGTGATTGCCTTGGTATCGAACGTCAAGAGGCGCTGGTCCCACTATCAAAGATAGCAGGGTGCTGCAGGTCAGCTGATACGCCCCTTTTCAATGCGAAGAACACCACGCACGTAGCCGAAACCCTGAATCCGGATGTTCATACCATACTCCTCGCGCATCTCTTGCTGCTTCTGGTGCGAAATGTTAGGACTGTGATAGCAAGGACGTTGAGCCCAGCGCATCTTATTGAAATTCCAGGGTGCTCTGCTCACTTCATGATCAAGTTGATATGTTGAAAATCGAGGAACTTGCCGGGCTTCGGAGGCCCAGGAAGGTCTTGCATTGGAGAGCAGTATGGGGCGATAACCATGTAGTTGATAACTTTGAACCAGATGTAAGCGGTGATCCAGAGACTAATCGCGAGGATAGGGTGATGCTCGATCCATTCCAAGGCGGCGGTGAAGAAGGCCGTCGACATGATGGACGGCAGCTGGATGGTGGATGGTGATGAGTGAGCAGAGGGGAGGGCAGTTACTGGTTGTGAGGTCAAGGAACTGGCACGCAATCATATAAATATATATATACGTAGAGGCAGTCTGCAAGTTGCCCACTCGTCCCTGCCGCGGTCTCTGTAAGTTGCGGTTGTTGACGGTCTTAGATGCTTCTATAAGCACGTGCCTGTGCGATTTGCACAGGCACCAGGCGGCACAACACCTTGTTCTCCCCATTGGGACAACACGTCTACCATAGCGTGCCATACGCGACTGCCAAGAGGAACGTAGTCTGCATACTCATTACACATTGCCTTCTCAGATAGTAATGATATGTTCTAGATCGGGTCGTGTGTGGACGGTGTGGTCTGTGTCACTTGCATAGTGGCGTCTTATCAACCTCCCTCTCTCAGGTTCGAAGTCGCCAGGCACTGTGCAGAAAACACAGCTTCTTCGCGGCTCGAGCTCGCTTTCTATAACAGGGCACAACCGCCACCTTCTAATTTTCATCCTTGCCTTCAACTATGGCCTCACCGTCATTGGAGAATGTGACGTTTTTCTGAAGAGCAAACTTGGGTTCAGCGGCTGGCTCCGATGGACCTAGATGGTCCACGTACTTCATGATTCAGGGTGGAAGCGATGTACTTCGTATGATCTGCATCGGGGAGGTATGTTAGCAAAATACACAGCATATCGGGACGATCGGGCGATGACTCACGACCGTACGCAACAATCCTGCCTTTACTGTCAGTAAAGTCGATGCGCGTGAAGGCAAGAGTTTTACCTGCGAACATGAAGAGCAGGAGGTAAGATGAGAGTCGAATAGAGTGCTAATCCTTAATGTCCTCACCCATGCTGACCAAGCTCCCCTTGACATGGAGAACGTCCCCAATTTTGCCTGCTGGGCGGGCAAACGTGGTCGCGATGTCAGTGGACACACCAGTCATCCATTGCCCACGCGTCGCAACGGTCAAGGAACCAATACTATCTGTCATAGACATGATTAGACCACCGTGCACTGTCTGAATGGCTATGGGAATCAGTGAAATTCCACGCGCTGACAGCTGATGTGACGCTAAATGTTGACCTGATTCCGGTTCACTAATTGTCGCCCTCAGCTAGCTTGAGCGCTGCGAGAGCGAAGGGAATCAGGGTAAGCTTACGATTGTGCTTTTGAATCTCTAGCGAGCCCTCTATCAAACCGGGCGTCGCTTTGTGGATCTGGAACTGAATGCACACCGAAGGCCAAGTTGACACTCAGTTGGCTTAAATCCCAATCATATGGATTCGGATTTAATGGGGCGCACATTTGAGAAGCAAGTCTCATGTCCTGCGAGCAACGTTCCAAATGGAATAAGGCGTTCGTCATCTTAGAGGACCAGAAAAGCATTGCTTGGGCTTTGGAGGCACTGAACGAACCTCCGTTCTTGATGAACGAGTCCCAGACCTAGACAGATATAAGACCACGTAATACACAAGCTTACACATGCTTTCCGTTGCTCACCCGACGGGTATATCTCAGGCATGCCATGTTGTAGAGCTCAAGACGGTCCTCATTCGAATCTGACGGGTTTCTCGCGGTCAGACACTAGACAGAATGCGCTGTCTATTCAATCCCTCAATCCTTCGTCATCTTTCATTATTCTTATCTATCTCGCTCGCCAGGTATACATGCAGTCCCAATCAAACCGCCCAATTGCACTATCCAAGCTGAAAAAGCGACAAACCATCAAGGACAAATTCAATGGTCTGAAGGCTGCATTGTCCCAAACACCCCCAGTCGTCCGTGGCTTGTCAAAATTATGGGAAGGCTTCAACGACTCCATAACTGCCTTTGATATTGAAGGAGATCGGCCCGCCCAGTGGCTTAGTGTGCTGGATACTGGCTGCATTCCCAGCGTCCTGGACTTGCTCTCAGTTACAATCGACCTTGATTTCAACGTAAGCACTTATATGGCCAATCTCGTAGGCAATATTAGGCATTCTAGCCGAAAATTCTCTTTAAAGGGCAGGATCACTGCCATAGCAGCAATGAGTTACGACGCGCTGGTCGGCAGGGCCAATATGGCATTGGATCAACTTCCAGCCGCTCAACGTCGCGCGACGGTCTCATTCCTACATTTGGCATTCGATATCATTCCTCCAGCGATAGAGAAATGGTGGATAGGAAGCAGGCGATTTCATATTTCATGGGTTGACGAAGGGCGCCTCAGTGTCATCGGCCTCGCTTTCGCCAACGTGATGCAACGTATCCTGACAGAAATCCGGCCAACATTACCCCACCCGCACAACTCGTGAGTCGCCAAAAAATAATAATTTTAAATTCACTCGTTTGACTGTCTAAGCCTGCAAATTTCTGTAGAGAGAGCAAGCCGCCGCCATGCGTGGCTGTGTGCGAATTCCTGTTGGTGTATGGTCTGTATGCCGATCCTACCAACAGCAATACCGACATCGTAAATCACATGATGAAGCTCGGGATCCACTTCGGGGTCACCGAAACGGCATGGGAGTCGACAAGTGGGGATGCTGCCACCTGGCCAACGGCCTATGGGCTAGTTGAGACCAGGCCAGTTCTGTTTGAAGAAAGGATAGTATTGCTCCTTGGTGGAGGTTATGGCGGAGATCTTCCGTTTCCTACGGCGTACGTTTGATCAAGCTCAAGATACGGTATCGATGGTAAATACTGATCACGAGGTCCCAATAGATTGCGATTCATTGATTGGCTCGATGGCTCCAGCTTGGGCACGAAGCTCATGGATGGGGACATTTTGCAGACCTTGATTGTGTCATATTGGAAGTATCTCTCTCAAGGTGTTACAATTTCCGATATAGACCAAGCTTCCGTCTTGACTTTCAGCGCGGTCATGTGAGAGCTTTTAAGATATCCATTATCTGCTGCGCTAACATCGGGCATAGCGTCATTCTCTCAGCTGCACAACCGGGCCATGTCCACCAGTTGCTTTACGATCTTCTGTCTCAATATGATCTTTTGGCTCTGGTGGAGAAAGTAATGCTCAGTAGAGCGTCGTACTGTAAGTTCGAGGCATGAGCCTCAGATCCAGTCCAGCTCCCTCTCTTTCTGATGCTTCACCTGGATTTGAAGATGCTGACAGAAAACATGAGATGTGGGTTCCCGCAAAACATTTCCTCGCCTTGAATATGAACGCCCTACGGCCACCATTGCGACGTGACTTTCTTCCTGTCTTGGATTACCTACGTCGAAGCAGACTTCCTGACCGTTTTGAAACCACTCTCTTCTGGGGATCACTCGCAAGGACCGCTGGGCTATCCGAGACGGAGCTACGTGACGATCGTCATGAACAGTACAAGGAAGCTCGCAAAGGAAAGATTGGATGCAGCTGGATCAAGTGTCTGATGTATGAACAAGATTTCGTGGAGACGTTCGGATGCACCGGATGTCAGAAGGTCATGTACTGCGATCCATCGTGCCAAAGCAGGTACGAGTGTTCGTATGGTCTGTCACTCTGCCTTCATCCTCATGCCATCCTTCTATAGGGACTGGGGAGAAGGAGGTCATTCGCTGCGATGCGGTGGGTCAAAAGAGATCACGACGCAGTACGTGGAAATCCCTCCTCATATGACTTACAGGCGGACTGATTTATGATCAGATCAATTCTTTAGGTATCAGTCCGATATTATTAAATGCAATACGATTTTAATTATGTCACGTTCAATTCTCGGTGGCGAAGCTATTTACGTCCATTGCAATCCATGTGACCTGCCTAACTTGGATGCATGCATGAACGCTCCGAGCATCAAAACCTCTAGACATAAAGATACTGATGGGGTATTCTCGCATGTGGGTTTAGCCGTGCGCTTGCCGAAATCGGTCGACTAAACCAGACGCGAGTGGTAAGTGTCATACCATCTCCAGAATTCCATGAGCACATGGAGATTGATACTCATGACGAGGTATCCCCATTCAGAGCATGCTACACATCAATTTTAACCTCGAACTCTTTTTTAGAAGCTCGAATCCTCAAAGCAGCGGATCGCGGGAGCCAATTTAAGGTATCGTTCCATTGAGATCCTGGAGAGCTTGGTTACCCCACCCCCATCCCATGGCCCAGTTTCAATCACTATGGGTCGAATGTGAAATATCCTGGACTCCGTTGCCACTATCAGAACAGTCAGGTCACTGACATGATTTAGGAGAAGCCTTTCACGAAGCAAGGTTTCTTCATGTTTACGTCGATTCCAATGATGGGTGAGAAGATACCCTAGCGAACGGTAGAAAATACAATATTACTCAAGCGATATATCATAGATGTTGACCATGATCAAATGCCCCTACTCGCGAGCCCCTCAATCTTCTAGACTTGATTATCTCAAGACTTGTTAACTATGTAGTCGAAGATCCTTTTGATCGTTCCCGCTGACTTCTTGAGGGTCTTCTTGAAGTCATTCTCGCGATTGATTGGGTCACTCCGAATCGATATTCATACCCGTGCGCTCTACGCAGAATGAGCGAGGCCTAGCTCAAAAGGTCGTAGACAGTAGATGGGTTTACTCACCATCCACGGTTGCTAAGATTTGTCATCGGGACGAGTCAACAGATAGCTCCACGAATTAAAGATGTGCGTTTCCAGTAGGTACTCGAGCAATGACCAGGTGAGGTATCTCTGGACCAAGATGCTGTACTCCTTGATAGCTCTGAACATAGCCCCTATATACTCAGCATAAGACTCTTATCTCTCGGTATCGTTGATTATCGCCTCGAAATTCCTCTTGCTTTGGTTTTTGGATGACCAACCATTCTCAGTGATATAGATGGGGATCACTTTCCCGGTCGCCGAGACAGACGCCCATCTGTTGTGGACGATGTTAAGGATCTTTCGCAAACCCAATGATACGTTATAAGAGTGTGTGGCGTGACCTTTCCTGCTGAGGGGTTTGCCTTGGAGGTCTTCCGCGACCTATTCGACACGTCCGAAGAAGAGCGCCGTCAGGTTGGGTTCAGTCGGGATTTTTCCGGACAGTATTTGGTTCCGTAATGCTTGAGACCAAAGCTATCGGAAGAGAGAATTCAGCTTGGGGAGCAGAAGGATGTCATAAATGCACATGGTCCAAGGGACTCACAAACCAGATGAGCCGTCAATGAGCTTCCAATCCGCAGGAGTGAAATCGTCCAAGGCAGATCCGGCGATTCTCTGAATGATCACATTGTGTTTTCTCAGGACGAGAACTTGTCGCTCAGAAGAAACAGTTGAAGGGCAGTGGGGCTAAACGCACGTATCGGATGGGCAAACCACCCCAGGATGACGTCGTTCACTAAACTTGAAGCCTTGGCCTCCACTGACCCATCTATTGGTTCAGCCGGGTCAAAATTCTACTTTACGACATGAGCGAATATATAACTTCCACTCGTCGGTGAATTTACAAGTGAGAATCTGATCATTTCATTTTGAGTTGGGTAGCATTCCCGCCTGCAGACGTTTACAACTCGCGCATGTCCCAACACAAGATTGTCTCCTTGTCTAAGAATGCCAAGACGTCAATGATCTATACCGAGGTGAGACATGTCGACCTCAGTATTGAATATTGCCTTCTTCAAGAAAGTAGCTGGTGGCAAGGTATAGACGTGGGTGTGATGGTATAGTTGTGTAGGTGAGTAACGGATAGACGAGTAGATGGTACAGGCTTCAGGAAGAATTCGCCCCGTTGATCATACTCCTTTGCTTCACTCGATCTCCGTACGTCTTGAAAAGCAGTTTCCTATGATTCTCGAGCCCATGAAGAATGACCCGGTGGTCTCTCCCGTCGCGAGCCATCCGCTGTATCGCTTCTCCAGTTCGAGGGGTGTGTTAAAGTAGGTGAGCGTGATGAAGGGGGTGACACTGACAGCGAGAAGGCCGTCGATCTATCAATGCAGCACAATCAACATCAGAGAGGAATGAATATGGCCTATCGGTGGACACCTACCAGACTGGAATAGTAGTCAAGTCCCTTTTGATTCACTAGGTCATTTTCACCTCCTGAAGTCACGAGTCTGAGCATCAGTGACGAATATATTGATTTAATTTCACGACGAAGCACGCACCAAGTGGGATGAACCGAGACCAGGAGATAGAAAATCTGTAGCTCGTCGCGCCATATTTCTTGAGCAACTCGATGTCGTCTTTCCACATGTTGTACGAGTTGTCCGGTTCGTTCCCGTTGATCATATCCTTTAGCCCCTCATCCCAATTCGAAGGTCCTGGACCATCCTGTTGGTACCCTCCTTCAACCTGGAACGAGGTGGACGCATGTCCGTGAAGGAGGGTCTTCGGGTGCATTCTAACGAACGTTGGGTTTGGGTGATGGTCGTCATGATCAGGTAAAAAGCAGATAGGGATGAATGGCTGTTGCGACTTACTCTGAGATCATATCCATTCATTGATTTAATACCGGTCCCGTAGTGTGCAGCGCCATTCGCGTTAAGGTTGGATGGACTACTCGCCCTTTGAGAAACCTGCTTCGTATCCTCCGATTAATCATCATATTGCTGAATCAACTCCTTTTACACGCAATGACTCATGGATAATAACCAAGCCACTTACCAGACGCCTTGCCTCCATGGTCCGTGATAGCCGCCTTCGGTCGGAAAGGCTCGAAAAAGTTACAGTCACCAAAGGGAGTGTGTATTGCACGCATATAAACCGTGTTTGTCAGTTAGATGTTGGTGATTCTTTCAAGTGGGAATCCCTATGGAACGAAACGCCATCCATTCTCTGCCGATTCCTTGCCTTGGTCAGCATCGCTATCAGTTCACCTGACCCAGCGTCTCCTTGTCCTTCCACAATGAGACCTGTAGTAACCCCAGCGTACAGCTGAAGATCTGAGCTGACCTTGATCCATTCAGCATATACACCATTCTACAGTGATTTGACGTAGGGAGCTATGAGCGACTGGGTCGTCCTACCATGCGTTGAACAGTCCAAGCGGAGCCTGGTGGGTTCTGTCCCCTAAACCGGCAGGAACCCTTCAAACATCTAGTCATACCGCCTCGGCGGTCGGAGGAAGACAACGCTTGCCGTGTGTCCATCATTGGCTGCACGCAATGAGTAGGGGTCAAGCGACCGCAGATCATTCAGTTAATCAAGGGAACCGACTCACTACTCACATCTTCTTGTAAGCGTATTGGATCTTCGCTTCGTTCTTCTCGCCGTTTGGGAAGAGTCCTATCGACTCATCGCGGTCTTCAGTCCCTCCGTCTGATTCGTGATGTGCTTTGACAATTGTCATGCGAAGCTCGTTCCGGGCCCGTGCTTGAGACCGAAGGTGGCGGCGCTGTCCAAAGATAAGTAGGTCATCTGGTGAATCTCGGGTAATGGCAGTGGTCGAAGATTACCTTACCATCGTGCGTTGAACCAATGCCACCATGCATGATAGTAACGTCGTGATGACCATCCTTGTTGCGGCCTTAACGCTGTGAAGCTCAAAGACTCAGGGCTGATGAGGCTAGTCAATCCAGGTCAATGCACATCTCGACTTCGTAATCGGCGGTCAGCTCAACACTCTCTGGGATTTCTGGGCGGTCAAAAGGATCCTATTAGGGCTTGTGAGCATGGACGCGCGCACGGATCAATGCCGAACGTGAGGCAAAAGTGGAGTGTGTTTGCAATGCCGTCGCTGGTGTGTGTGAATGTTCGCTTGAGAAAGAGCCCCTATAGACACACCATGTCAAGCGGGCTACAACATATTTCACGGCTAAGGTAACATCCCATTTGTATATAGCTAGTTACTATCTGATACATGAAAACATACTATATTTGATTGTGGACCGAGTTGTACAATGTGTTTTTCAGGCTCCGCTGCGTGGGCAATAGATTCTTTCGCTGGTGGCACTTGGACCACTGTTGTCCTTGGCGTTCTCGACTGGTTTCGCCAAATAAAAATGCTTGATGTTGCTGGCGAATTTGAGTTCCTGAATGGGTAATGAAAAATTTGCGACCGGTCTTAGAGGAAAGAAAAAAATCTCTGGATAATGGCCACCCATCTGTCATTGCTGCTTGTTTCTTCTACCCTGACGCCTGCGTCAGAATGCTACTTGTAGCATACTGGAGAGATTTATACGCCTCGAGGGCAGGTTAGTGGGTCCTATGGTCTATGAATTCAGCGAACGCGATGCAAATAATTTGTCGCGGAGTCAAACCCCAGCTCCTCAACCGTTATTGTCAAATAGGTGAAAGCAGAGACAGAATGCGAGAAGGATTGTGATATAAGTGCTCGCTGTTACAGACGCCTCCGTCAACCGTGAATCCAAGGGTGAAAAGGACCTATCTACTTCGGGGATCAGGTGCACTCAGTCAAGCGGTCCAATAGTTGTGCCGACATGCCACGCTGAGGTAGAAGACTGCCATTTACCCTGGAATTCAATACTCATATCTAACGTCCCGAGTGAACCGACTATTGAACGGCATGTGTAGGGGAGCGAAGCATATAGGGCGGAGGCCTGTGCCGGCTTAGCTTCATTGGAGGAGCCCCCCCTCAGTCCTGAGTAGTCATCAGCCCGACTTCCAAAGGCAGGGTTGGAATGGAAATGGCCTTCAATCCAGCCATGTGCACCTGGTGACCGGGCCCGGAGCGGTCGTCAGCAGCAATAAAGCAGTTCTCCGCGAGTTCAAGGATATTGATTACCCTAAATACGTGCATTCGTTAGATATGAATTGCAGATGGCTCCAATGGAGTAGTTAAGCAAAAATTGCCCTATGGCGCCCGACCACAAAGGGCGGGAGCACGCACCAGTGCATCGGTCTTAGAGCGGCAGCTTCGACGTTCCATTCAAAAGGAAACAAAGAAGAAATACCTCGGAAAACTTGAGCCCGTCAATACTTATGGATAGGCGCCGGTGAGATTCTGGAACAGGCACAGAGTTTTCGAGTATTCAGAGCAGTTTGCTCTCACTTCTTGCTAGTGCTTTAGCTGACAAATGATCTCCAAGATGGAATCAGACGTTGCTAATATATCGACTGGATTCAGGAAACTGAAAAGGCTAACGAGGAATATATAGGTCTTCCTGGGTCATACCAGCCTACGGACTCGGGTCAGAAGTGAAATGGTGGTTCAAAACGTGATTATGAGATCCGACAATGACAGGACCCAAAAGGAAAATTACTTTGCACGCCCATCGAGGCAGTTGAGTTCATCATCTCGCATGCTTCTGTTTGTTGAGCCAATGCATCAGGCAGACTCCAATCTGACAGGCTGTTGCTGCAGCAAGGGTCACATTAGACCCCTGGCAGCCAGATGCTTGGACCTCGCCCGCTCCCCATCTGGGCATGGTAGTCAATAAGTGGGAAACGGACATGTATAAATGACCTCTGGCTGTTTCGTAGTGACCACATACGTCAAATACCTCGAGGTCAGGGGAAATGCGTTTAGCCATGCTGTATTCTCTTTGAGAACAAGTTTCACGACGTATAACATTCTTATCCATAGCGGTGACCGTGCTGCATTGGCATATCTTCAAGCTCTAACTGGATTTCTGGATAAATTGCAAGGGACCAATGGAGGGTCGGATTCAACAACCCGTTTCCAAGAAAGATATCAAGGCGGGAACCTCCCATTATGACCTTTCAATTCCATGTATCAAATGGTTCCACAGTCCCTCGGGGACCGTATGCTGGGCTGCATGCTATAAACGTGCCATTTTTTGTGTCTCAGGACGGGTGGGAACTGGCTACCGAGCGAAGTCACCAGCTATCAAGACCGCGTTCACCGAACAGTGTGGGGTTTGACTAAACCTCCCGTCGTGTGCTATCTTTTGAAGCGGCCGGAGCACCCTTGCCCAATCCCGACCATCGTACTGCGCCCAAGGTGTTTCAGCTGACTTCTTTTCTTTTCTTTTTTCTTTTTCTTGGCCTAAGCCGCCTTGCTTGCTCTGCCGGTCCCACCCATTATTCTTGGCCAGGCACCACCATCTCATTAAAATCTGCCCTTTTCTCGACATCTGGTTTGACCGTACGGGCACCCTCAAATCCACGAAATAAATCATACAGTCATGAATTCCCTAAGATTGCACAATGCTTTCAAGTGGGAGAATTAGTTTCGTCACCCGCGCCCTGAATGCAGCTTGCCAATGGTCTCAAGGATAGCGTGCTCTGGCGCCGCATCATCCGTAGCTTCCCGCAGGCTCCCGACTGCGGTTGCAAGCATGACGTCTTCGCTCGCGATCGGGGGATTGATCGCAGAGCCGGATGGGGAAATATCGTAAACCTTTATCAATGGACCAATGGTCAGGACTAATCCCCAGGTTCGGGCTTCTCCTCAGGAGTTGAGCGCCATGTCTGACTCCTTTCTCGGCCTGTCGCCACTTTATTGTACGACCAGACAATATCCATGCAATGCAAGAGAAGCAAACTTTGATATGAATACTAAAGTATCAATAATGGCAAAGATCCTGATGAGTGCTTTTGTTGCCGGTCTGATGAGCTTATTTTCCCGGAAGCAGAAATAATCCTCGACAAACAATCACATGGTGTGTCTACTCTATTGAGTCCTACCATCTGTACCCCTGGAGGAGGAAGCAAACCCAATTATTGGAGCCTCTGCTCTCTCCCCCGGACCACAGCACCGATTAAACCGTTGCACATCGGGTATGTGGGGTCGTTCCTACTTGGAGCTGGCTGACTTAAGCCACGAAGCCCTTAGGGGCATCCTTGTGCGATCATACCTACGGTGGATCGCCAAGTGTAGCGAAGCTATCGCGTTCATGGCTGAACACCCGAATCTGGCTGTTTGTTCCCAGAATCCGCCACGGGCCGCCGATTGGCACAACATTGACACCTCCGATACGGTATAAGACGTTAAAAACCGCCGGGGAGAGCCCATCGTCCGGTCCTCGATTCGCGGGGTGAAAACTGCCATCAATTTGTCTATAGAGTGACTTTAAACCTTCAGCGGTTCCAACAAGAGGTACGACCCACCAAACCGCCAAATCGCGCCAAATTGGTTTTGGCGGCTTTTCAATCGGCCTTCCGTATTTGGAGTGGACACAGCCAATCCAGGCGCTTACCCTCCACATGACTATTGGATGCCCACTGAAGCACCCCGGGTACTCGCGCCATAGGTAAAACATTGAAATGTGATCTGGATGATTAATATGTATGCTTGTAGTCCAAAAAAAAATCGGTAACTATGTATAGATACTCCCGAAAGAGAATAGGCCCAGTGAGGTCCAAGCGTCATCATACGGTAGCCATAAATAGAACCCGAGGCTGACTCATTAACAAGATGGATGTGGATCAATGGGAGGAACATATTGTTCTTTCGCTAAGAGAGCGGTTGAATGAGCGGTTGGAGATAAGTCTTTCCACTGGGTGCACGGGTATGGGCCGAAACAATGCCGTTCGCTTCCACCTAAGGAGCGAGAACTCTAATGACTCTCGGCCAAAGAATCACCAACCCATGCGGCAGAAGTATAATACTACCATCCACCCCCGGCTTCACAAGCAACACCCGGGAATCCGTCACACCTGATTGGAGAATTACACGATATGCCCCGGCGTAGGTCTACCCAAAGGTGTATGTCAACCAAGGCACGGCTTGTGTACTCCCAGTGAGGTCTCTGGGAGGCTCCCCATGTCATGTCCGAAAGTAGCTAGATCTTCATGTTCTGAGCCAAGTGTCGCGCAGGGGCGGACGAAGCGACTCCGCGTAACCTGGACTCGCTCCGTCACCATCTTCTCGGCGGTGACTGCTCACAGTCGGCCCTGCTGAATATATCGAGATACCCCATGTGCCCTAGTTTACGCCTCGTTGACAACTCTGGTAGGGGAGAAATTCAGAGCAGCGCCTGCTATAAGACCCAGCCAGCATGGGCAGAGGAGGAAATTTAAGACTTGGGCCGTCATCAATCCCTTAAGAACTCCCACTTACATTGTCTGGATCAATACTCGTTTTCCTACAAAGATGAACTCTGCCGCCGGTCAACGCTCGTTCACTATCACCATCGTCCCGGCTTGCCAGGAAGACAAGATTATTGTCAATGTCCACACTGGCAGCATCAATTCGTGAGTCATCCTCTTCCATTATACCGTCTCGGCCTCCTGTCAGTTCGTTGATCGTCTGTTCTGGACTTAGAAGCGCTCACTGGGAGCGCATAGCTCCCATGCATACAAAGAACGGGAATACAGCCTGTAGATTCTTTGTTGGGACCGTTGCTGCTGTAGGTAAAGACGTACCAACAGGACGCCACAAGGTCCGCGATACGGTTGCCGGCGTCACAGAGGGGGCGTGGATTGATAATCTGGACCACCCCAACCAAAGTACGTCGTATCATTTTCCCGTAGGCTGGTTATAGGGAGACTGACGTTGATTATGTGTTACCTATACCTCGTGAACTTAGAGTACTTGGGCGTTTACCCTGACCAAGTGAGTAATATCTTTGCGGACTGTCTTTGCATGACATCGATCTGATAAGTCGTCAAAGGCATGGCACATCTCGGCAGAGACGGCAAAAAAGTTCGGACTCGTCGATCATGCTGTTGGAGATGGTTGTACGATCGTTTGAGCGTGTACGAAGTGGTCGCGTGTTGGTCGTCCTGGGCATCGTCATTGGACTAGAGTAAGCACATGAAAGCATTGTCATGATAAAGCCTGACACATACACGCCTTTTGTACAGACCGGAAGAAATTTCGGTTGTTGTAGGACTCTGCCGTTCCCGGTGTGAATCAATGGATGTAGAGATCCAGCACAAGTCGCATAGATAGTGCCAAAATAACCATATCAGAGTCGACACATTGTTCTCGTCATAGGCCACAAGATTGCGAGCGTGACGGGAGATGGAAATCTCTATCAAGTAGCACCCGA
>WSTV01000545.1:0-20135 GCA_019632285.1 Tulasnella sp. 332
TGAGAATGTCTATTGTTCGAATGCTATGCTGGGCGAAACCTGGGCGAAACTGGGCGCTAAGGCAAACTACCTGACAACCCCTTCCCAACGAAATCATGGATTGTGTGCAAGGAGTGAAGATATTCAGCAAGACAGATCTCAGGTCGGGATACAGCAATGTCCAAATAGCAGAAGGCAACGAATGGAAAACAGCCTTCAAAACACAATATCGGTACTACAAATACACAGTAATGCCATTCGGGCTAACCAACATACTGGCGAACTTCCAGCTGTTCATGAACAACATATTCAGAGACATGCTGGACCACCAAGTTGTAATCTACCTCAATGACATCTTAATCTTTGTGAAGACAAGAAGATCATGATAGGATCGTAATGGAGGTACTGAAAAGGTTGAAGGGGAACAACATCTGGGCAAACCACCCCAAGAGCGAGTTCAATCTCAAAGAGATAGAGTACCTGGGGCTCATCATTGATGGGTTAACAATGAGAATGGATAAAGCCAAGATCGCAGTGATTGAAGAATGGCCCATACCAAAAACAGTCCACGACATACAGGTCTTCCTCAGGTTTGTGAGCTTCTACCACAGGTTCATACAAGGCTACTCGAAGGTAGCCCAATCGATGATAGATTTGCTCAAGAAAGGGGAGAAGTTTAACTGGGGAAGTAAACAACAGGCTTCACTAGATGAATTCAAAAAGCGTTTATGTCATCTCCTGTCTTAGCATTCCTGGACTTCGAAAAACCATACATAGTGGAGACCGACTCATTGGTCTTTGCACGGGGTGTGATCCTATCACAGAAAGGGGAAGACAGGAAACTCCATCCCATCACCTATGCATCAAAGTCACTGACCCTGGCTGAACGAAACTACGATGTCTACAACCTTGAATTACTTGCGATCTACAAAGCCTTTAGGGACTGGAGACAGTACCTAGAAGGGGCAAATGGTCAAACAACAGTAATAACCAACCACACTAACCTGGAGACATTCATGATGACAAAAGAACTGTCAAGAAGGCAGGTAAGATGGAGCTTATTCCTAGCCGGCTTCAACTTTAAAATGGTGTACTGACCAGGTGTTAAGGCAAGACCAGACCATTAGCCAAAGGGGGAAGTAAAAAAATTCAAACCAATCCTCAAGAAAAAACGATTCGAAATTAATGCTATTGGGTTCTCAGACGAAGAGATAGTAGGAAGGATCAGGGAGAAATTACAAACAGACAAGTTGATATCTGCTGTCCTGGCCTTCCTTCAAAACGATAGTGAGCAAGCACTGGCAAAAGTAAAGGAGCAGATGAGGGACTACTACCTGGTAGATGAGGTGCTAATACACCAACAGAAAATATATGTCCCCCAAGATCATCAACTGCAAAAAGACATCATGGAGTCAAGACACAATGCTGTAACTGCAGGACACCCAAGTCAAGTGAAAACATTTGAGCTCGTATCTAGAACTTACTGGTGGCCATCAATGACGAAGTTCATCAACGATTATGTGGATCACTGTGACACTTGCCTTTGAACAAAAGTCATTAGTCAGAAACTGCAAGGCAAACTACAACCACTCACAGCCCCAGAAGGAAGATGGACAGACATCACATACGACTTTGTTGTAAAACTCCTGATCACCAAGAAAAAGAATGATTCAATACTTGTGGTGGTCGACTGATTCACCAAGCAAGCCCACTTCTGTAGTGACCTCTGTTGAATATGAGAGTAGATAATGCTTATATCATGAGAATGTGGGGACTTGCAATCATGCAGGTTACAAGATCAAGGGTTCAGGGTGCAGGGGAGCAAGGGTTCAGGAGTTATGTCTTGTGTGTGAAGGATAGGGGACAGGGTGTGCATCAAGTGCAACATGGGTTTGATACAGAGAGGAAAACTCTTGATTCCAGAGGGGAGAACAAGAGGCGAAGTGAGGACCAATCCTCCTCACTTCCTAGCTACTTATATACTATACAATTGAGGCAGTGTTCATTTATAAATAAAGGACAATGGAGAACATTCTAGAAGTGCTGTGCAACTACTGAGTCAGTTGCACCACATCCAACAATTGGAATATAGAATGATCCCTGTGAAACCGAGATGTGATTATAAAGGAAGTGACTGTGGGAACAGAGATGTGATAATAACGAAAGAAGCCATAGGAAAGTAGAGTTCAATTGTACTTCTCATATGCTGTTGTGACGGTGGTTGTGACATAAGCCCCTCCTATGCCGCAGCAAGGAAGACATTCATCATTGTGGTCAACAAGCTGGCGGCAGAGGACAATGTGTGGGTGATAAAGCATCTGGGAATTGATTGTGGAATTCTTGCACCTTAAGAGGCGCATCGTCGAGGAATTCTACAGGTTCCCATGAATTTTCACTATCATCATACCTGACCCAATGAACGAGATACTGTAGCTGATTTCCTACATATCTTGAGTTAAGTATCTTGTCGACTTTGTAGTGTTCTTCTCCATTGACAATGTCTGGTGGGGGTTCAGGGAATGATCAGCCTGGCAGTGTATTGGGATGATGTCAAGACAGGAGTGATATATGAAAAACATTGTGAATCCACATCATTGCCGGTAGCGCTAGTCGATATGTGTGTGTTGATACCACTTTGGTGATTGTATAGGGGCCTAAACGTCATGTGGCTGATTTTCTCAAAGGACGATCAGTGGTAATATTTGTCAGGTAGTTTGCCTTAGCGCCCAGTTTTGCACAAGTTTTGCCCAGCATAGCGTTTGAACAATAGACATTCCCACGGAAGGAAGGTACCCACACAGCAATGTACAACAGTCTACTTTAAGTGCTCAGTTTAGTGCTCAAACAATAGATGTTCCCACAGTTGAGAACCAACTGTGTTACTCCTTGCAGAAAGGAGATAATTTATGATATCATTATAGACTAGGTCTAATTCATGACATCATAAATGGAGCTAGATAGTCGTAGAATGTTCCAGGAGGAATCAGTCAGCATTTCAGTCATCTAGAAGCATGGCTCCACCAGAAGAGTTAGCTGAGCACCACTTTGTCATGAATGGGTAGCTGATGTTACTGCTGGACGACAACAATGAGAGTAATGGCAATAGTGAGCACTCGAAGCTCAATGGATAGGACAAAGGGTGATGTATAAGAGAACTCAAAGAGCACTAGGAGCTCAATGAGTATAAGTGGAGAGGAGGGTGGAGGATACAATAGGAGAGGAGATACAAGATGTTGTGAGGAATAAGTCCTCTATGCCTACTAGTATATATAGGAGTACATGAGTGGAGGATTACAAAGCTGACATGAGTACACTGCGTAGCAGTGTGGGAGAACACATGGAGGGAAGTGCAGGGCAGTGACAGGTGACCTCCTAGCCAAGAGAAGAGAAGAATGATAAGCAAGAGAAGGCTGACAAAGAGAGACACATGATTAGAAGTTAGTCTGAGATAAAACCGATAATAGTCCGAGATAGATCCGTAGTCTGTTCTGTGGGAAAGTTGAATGTGACCATAGAGTAAGAGCCTGTGTTGAGTTTGGACTTAGGTGTGATGTAGTCATGACACACTTGCTCTACAAACCACCCCCTGTGAAGCCATGATCATATCATGACATCATTAGTAGATATTCATGTATAAATAGGAGGAGACTCTCAGTAGAAGGCTCCCCATCACAATCACTTGGTATAATAGTTCTTCAAACCATGCAGAGCCAGTTCTTAGCAAGAGAGTACCTCTAGGTGTCACCTTGGTGAAAACTTAGATTAGTCCCTGAAGAACTAATCTTACAATATTTGTCGCTTCTAGCCACACCTTATCTCTAACCTCATACTCCGGTGTTTCTCCATGGTGACAATCATAAAAACGTGCTTGTCTCTCCTGTGCCACCATCATCACTGCTTTTAATTCAGTTTGTACCGCTGCTAGTCTTTCAGCAATTTTGCTGGCTATCAGTGACAATTGGTGGATTGACAGTAGGTCAGTGAACATCAGGTTGTAACCATAGTTCATATAGAAAGGTGACATGCCGATGGACAAGTGATTTGAATTGTTGTATGTGAATTTGGCTAACATAATAAAGTCGGTCCAGTTGTCTTGTCGATGAGCAGAGAACACTCAGAGGTATTGTTCAATGGCGACGTTGGTTTGTTCTGTCTGCCCATCCATTTGAGGGTGATAAGCCATAGAGAATGTGGGGTTAATGCCAAGTGCTTCATAGACACCTTGGGTCAACTTAGCATTAAACTGTAATCCTTGATCCGATACCGTTGTCAATGGCATCCTGTGTAATCTCCATACATTGTCGATCAGCAACTTCACCATTCCTTCAGCTGTAATGTCCTTGTGGGTAGGAATGAAATGAGCCATCTTTGTTAGTCAATCAGTAATGATGAATACCAAATTGAAGCCATTTGATTGTGGGAGCTCGACAATGAAGTTGTATGATATTGCTTGCCATGGTCCTTCTGGTACTAGGAGTGGTTTTAGTAGGCTGTGCGTCTTTGTATGTCGGTTCTTTGCTTGCTGACATGTGTCGCATGTTTTGACATAATAGTTGACATACGCTTTCATTGACGGCCAATAATACCCTTGTGCTACCAGTTTGAGCATTTTGGATTGACCTTGGTGACCAGTGATCACAGAATTGTGATAGAGTTTCAGGAGACTTTGTCACATGTCTTTGTCGTTAGGTACGTAGATTTTGCCGTGGCAGTACAATAATCTATCTTCCCATGCGTAACCCTTCATTAATTCTCTTACTTCAGCCAATGCATTCTCTAGTCCTGCTTGGAAGAATGCAATCACTGCTTCAACTCGATCATTGTGAAGGATCACATGTTTGATTTGCTTGATTAGGTCAACATCTGATGTGTAGAGAGCTGATATTGATGCTACGTTTTCAGGGTTGAAAATCGTTTTTTACTTGTCACTATCCCCCCCTTCCTGTCTGGGATCCAAATGTCGAGATAGAGCATTGGGTTTCCCTGATTGTGCCCCTGGTCGATAAGTGATGTGGAAGTTGTAGTGTGTGAGCAAGTCTGACCATCATACTTGTTGTTGGTTCTGGATTACAGTGTCTTTGAAGAACTGTAGATTTTTATGATCAGTTATGATGTTGATTGGACTCTTTGTTCCTTCCAAATACTGCCACCAATGTTCCAATGCCTTGACTATTGCTAACATCTCCTTATCATAGATATTGTAGTTCTTTTCTGCTAGTGACATTAATTTGGACAAGTAGCTTATCGGATGAAGTTTGCCATCCACTTCTTGTTGGGATAGTATGGCACTGTAGGCGTAATCCGATGTGTTGGTTTCTAGTGTGTGTTCCAGTTCAGGGCTAGCATGAACTAGTACCGGTGCTGTGGTTATTGCCTGTTTGAGCACTTCAAAAGCCTTTTGTTGTTGATCGCCCCAGACGAATGGTACATCTTTCTTCTCCAGATTGTGCATCGGTCGTGCCATCTTTGAAAAGTCCCTGACGAAGCAGTGGTAGAAGTTTAGGAATCCAAGGAATGATCAAACATCCTTCACATTTTGTGGCATGTTCCACTCCATAATCGCTTCTACCTTCCACTTGTCCATCTCAAATCCTTTTTCACTCACATGGACACCCATCCATTCTGTCTCCTCCATATGGAACTCACATTTCCTTGCTTGACAATAGAGTTTGAATTCTCGAAATCTGTGTAGAATGGTATGGTTTGTCTCCACATGTTGCAGTTTTTCTTCTGCATATGAGAGTGTATTGTCGAGATAGTTTGTGGCTGAGATATTGAGTACTGGGGATAACACATTGTTCATCATGCATTGGAATACTGCAGGTGCATTGCACAGACCAAAGTGCATAACCTTGAATTCGAATAATCCCCATGATGTGCAGAACGCCATCTTCCATTCGTCTCCTGGTCAAATACGTACGAGGTTGTAGCCATTTTGTAGGTCAAATTTAGAAAAGATTTTTGACCCTCATATTTGGTCCATGATCTCATCAATTTGTGGTAGTGGATATTGATCTTTTATCATGATGGCATTGATCTTTCTCCAATTGACAACAAGCTGTTTCTTTGAATCCTTCTTGGGGATGAAAAAGCATGGGGATGCAACTGGCGACTTCGAAGGTTGAATGAATCCCTTTGCAAGGAATTCATCCAGCCATACACGCATTTCCTTATTTTCCGCATCTGACATTGGGTAAAGGCCTGCGGGTTTTGGTAATGTTGCATTGGGTTCAAAGTCTATTGTCATGTCGTAATCGCGGTGTGGTGGAAGGATATTAGCTGCGTTGTTGTCAAAGACATTGAGGAACTTGTGGTACTCTGGCGGCACCACCTCGGTTACTGGTTTTTCTTCTTTCACATGCTTCGATGCAATCTCCACTGACAGGTTTCACCCATCACTTGCAGCAATTTCTGCTAACTCCCCTTCCTTCCCTTCTTTGATCACTCTAACCACTGCTTTGAAGTCTTCTTCTTTCAACTGCAGGGCTTCTGTCATTTGTTGCCAGAAATATTCCTTGTCTTCTTCTGACATCTCCGGTTGTGCTCCGCTTTTGCTGCTAAACTCCAGGATGTCGGTGAATTCCTTCATCATCATTTCTTCTTTGATGGTACTGATTGATGTAATCTGGCTCGGTTCCCCATTGCTTTTCCCAAACACATCAGATGTGAGATCCAAACAGTGTGTGGCACAATATGGGTCTGTAAAGGTTATCCTATTGGTTCAAAATTGGATTGTAGGGTTGTGCATTTATAACCATGGTAGTCCTAGGATCAGCAGGTGATGTCCGATTGGTGCAATGTCCAGTACAATAGTTTCCTCATGGCTACCAATACGGATTTGTGCTTCTACTTGCTTATTAATAGTACCAAGTGATCGTCCATCGATATCTTTTACTGCAAGTGGGAACTCGCATGGTATTGTGGGGATGTGATGGATGTTGATGGATTGATGGTTTATGAATGAGGACATCGCTCCTGAGTCGATTAGTGCAGTGGGTGTTTTTAGGAGTGTTTTGATTTGGAGTTGTGTTGGTATCACAATGTGTTTACTGTGCTCGTTGTATGAAGTGGCAGCAATCACAATCGTATTCATGGGGGTATTACTCAATAATGACTCCAAAACCTTGGCTTGCAAAGGCACTCTGCCCTTCACAAGCTGCCTCCAAAACCCTGCTGTTGTCCAGTAACCGGCTCCACCGGATCCTCTGCATTAATTACTGCTTTGAACTTATATTCCTCAAACCCATTAGCTGCGACTACCTTCCTGTAGTGATTGCTTTTCCTATGTCCAGCTTCTCTGCAGTATAGACACAGATTTTTACAGAATCTGCATTGTCGTTCCTCGACTGAGATTCAACGTTGGTTCATGGATAAATTCATGGCGTTAGGATTGAGTGGTGTGGGAGGAGCCAGATTACGTGGGGGATTTGGATTGATGCATAGGGCTGGGTTGTTTACATGTGGTGCAGGGGGATTGACACATGTTGTAATGGTCGCAGGGTGAGGATTAGTGTTGTTTGCTTGTCCGAGCTCTTTTGCCAATCAGAAGTGGTCATTATCAATTTTTATGCATAGTTGCATGTATTCAGCAAGCATTGCCAGATCCGCATAATTGATAAGTGATGTCTTTACATGATCCTTCAATCCTCGATGGAACTGTGCTCTTAACAGGGATTCTTCTGTCCATCCCAAGATAGCGACCAAGTTCCTAAAGTCTGCAGTGTATTCACCAACTCCCTTCACCTGCTTTAGACTCACGAGTTTGTCAGAGGCAGTATGTGCCTCATCAGGGTCGAAGAACGTGGCTTTAAAGTCACAGATGAAGGTGTTCCACAAGGTGGAACGTAGTGAGGGAGTGGGACCAGGGTTAAGGATTTCTGCTGTGATCGGTTGAGCCCATCATGTGGCGTGATCTTTTTTTAGCATCATGGTCCAACTTATCACAACTTGGTCTCTGGGAAAATCTTGTGGGCATAAGCAGACGTAAAGCTCTACATTTTGTAGGAAAGTCCTCACCACAGCTCCAAATTCACCCTTATAGGGATCTGGCTTTGCTACCTTAAGGCCTCCTCCTACACCACCTGCTCCTCCTTGAACCGTTACTTGGGGTGCTGGCATGTTAACGATAGGTGCAGACATATTGATCACCGGTGCTGGTGCTTGTAAACCAGCAATGGTCGCGTTTTGTTGATTGATTGTTTGCGATCGCATTTGGATTTCGAGGTCTTGGTTCTCAATCCTGGTGTGTAACTGCAATACCATTCCAATGAGCTGTTTGAACATAGGGAGTTGTGGTTCTTCATCTAGTTATTGTTGTTGTTGTTGTTGTTATTGTTATTGGGGTTCCTCACCTCCCCAGGCTTGCTGAACATTGGGATCCATTGTTTGTAAGGTGCACAGTGCAAAGGACTTTGCCTAATATAGCAACCTCTGTTGAATATGAGAGTAGATAATGTTTATATCATGGGAACATAGGGACTTGTGATTGTGCAGGTTACAAGATCAAGGGTTCAGGGTGCAGGGGAGCAAGGGTTCAGGAGTTATGTCTTGTGTGCGAAGGATAGGGGACAGGGTGTGCATCAAGCACAATGTGGGTTTGATACAGAGAGGAGAACTCTTGATTCCAGAGGGGAGAACAAGAGGCGAAGTGAGGACCAACCCTCCTCACTTCCTAGCTACTTATATACTATACAATCAAGGCAGTGTTCATTTACAAATCAAGGACAATGGAGAACATTCTAGAAGTGCTGTGTAACTACTGAGTCAGTTGCACCGCATCCAACAATCAGAACATAGAATGATCCCTATGAAACCAAGATGTTGTTGTAGAGAAAGTGACTGTGGGAACAGAGATGTGATAATAAAGGAAGTGATCATGGGAACAGAGATGTGATAATAACAAAAGAAGCTGTGGGAAAGTAGAGTTCAATTGTACTTCTCATATGCTGTCACGACTACCGTCGCGACAACTTCATTGCAACCATGGAATTGTTGTCAGCTCAGGATACAGCAAAGATGTTCTTGGAGAATGTATGGAAGCACTACGGAACACTACTGAGAACCGTCTCAGACAGAGGAACCATGTTAACTCAGAATTCCTGAAAAGGCTCTACAAATCTATAGGGGTGAAGCCCAGCTTCTTGACCACGTACCACCCACAGACCAACAGGCAATCGGAAAGAATAAACTCCCTAATGGAACAGTACCTCAGGCTCTATAACAACTACAGACAAGACGACTGGGATGAATAGCTAGCGATAGCTGAGGTCCAGTACAATAACACAGTGAGCTCATCTACCGGAGTAACCCCATTCTACACGGATCAAGGAAGGCACCTGACGATAGCACCCCAAGTGTTCAACAAAACCAAAGTCCCAGCAGCAGAAGAAATGGCAGAGAAGATCTGAGAAATCAGGGAAGAAGTGCAGGCAATGCTAAGGAAGGCAGAGGGAAAACACTGAACCTTCTATGACCAACATACACAACAAGCATCTCCGCATCAAGTCAGGGATCATGTATGGCTGAACCAAAAGGACAGCATCACTGGAACCGAGGCGATTAAGACGTTGAGACCCTCTGTGAAATTGGAACATAGAAGGTTCAGACCATACAAGGTGGTAGAGAAGGTAGGAAGGTCCACTTATAGACTACAGTTGCCAGACACATTGAGGATACACCCAGTCCTCCACGTCTCAAGACTGATGGCAACCTTGAAGGACCCAATCCAAGGTCGTATGGTGGCACCACCATCTCTGGTTCAGAATGAAGAGGGTGAAGAAGAATATGAAGTTAAACAAATCCTGGATTCATGATGGAACCAAACCCACTTCCAATATTTGGTCAAGTGGAAAGGATATGGCACCTCAGAAAATTCTTGGAACTATATCAAAGACACAGGCAATGCAACTGAAGCCATCCAAGAATTCCATGTGTTGAATCCAGACAGTGTAGCGACCTCTGTTAAAGACAAGGGTAGATAATGTTTATAATGTGGGAATGCATATACTTGTGAACGTGCAGGTCACAATGTCAAAGGTTCAGAGTACGAGGGATCAGGGTACAATGTGATGTGGATGAGAGACAGGGGACAGGGTGTGCAGACAGTGCACAATGGGTTTGGCAGAGAGAAGAAACACTCTTATTTCCAGAGGGGAGAACAAGAGGCAAAGTGAGGAACAATCCTCCTCACTTCCTAACTACTTATACTAATTCTGCTTGCAGGCAGTGTTTGATTACATACAAAGAACAATAGAGAATAATAGAGAATAGTTTAGTAAGGCAATGCAGTGACTGAGTCAGTTGCACCACTTGAACCATTGTAACATAGAACAAACCCTGAGACACAGAGGTGTGATGATAACAGGAAAGACTGTGGGAACAGAGATGTGATAATAACAACAGAGACCATGAGAGCAGAAATGTGATCGTAAAGGAAAAGACCATGGGAAAGTAGTGTTTGATATTGTACTTATCATTGTCTCAATGGTGGTTATGACAGACAGACCTCACCCCGACAGGTTATCTCACACTTGTCTCAACCATTGTGCTCAACAACCTTAGAAGGGGCAAATGTCATGACTTTGTCTTGCTCTAAGTCCACTTGAACACAGGATCTCCCTCTATGGTCACACTCTACTCTCCCATACAACAGACCTCAGATAATTTTCAGTTTTACCTCAGACTTACTTCTTATCATGTGTCTCACTTAGTCAGCCTTCTCTCACTTAGGACTCTTCCCTTCTCTCACTTAGGAGGTCACCTGTCACTGCCCTGTGCTTCTACTCCATGCATTCTCCCACACCGCCACACAGTGTACTCATGTTATTTTTGTAAGCCTCCACTCCTGTACCCTATATATACTAGTAGGCGTAGAGGACTTATTCCTCATGCAATATCTTGTATCTCCTCTCTCATTATATCCTCTCCTCTCCTCTCCTCCCACTCATCATTGTTGAGCTCTTAGTGCTCCTCAGTGTCCTCTTATACATTTTATTATCCTTCTCATCAAGCTCCTAGTGCTCACCACCAGCCTCATCATTGTCCAGCAGTCATTTCAGCCTCACTCGTGACAAGATATAGGAAGATACAATGTAGTCATTAGGCTCACTTGGATCAGAGAACATAAACCTGAAATTGAATGGTCAGAAGAAGCTGCCAATAGAATGATCTTCAAATCGAGACACTGTTCCCAGCATTGCCTTCCCTAACACATCAATGCCTACAGTGTTGACTCCAGGGCCACAAAAAAACCTAGGAATAATAACATGCTAAGAGAAACCTTGGAAACACTGGTCAGTAACCCAGCCCCTTTGAGAAATAACCCCTTCGACATTGCCTGCATTATGGAAACACTTGGAGAAAGCAAGCCTGAGATGCCATTGACCTCGGTGTGTTCTGGTCACACAAGCTCAACCCCTTCAAGATTGCAGCAGGACAGTCACACATGGCAAGAATTGTTGAGGCAGACGATAGGTCCAAACCAAAGAAAGAACTGGCAGAAGCTGTTCCCCCACAATTCCATCACTACCTGGAGATATTTGATAAGAAGGAATTGCAGGTTCTACTACCAAGCAGAGAATACAATTTAAGAATCGATCTCCTACCAGGAAAACTCCACCATTTAAAAAGATCTATGCAATGTCACCAATGGAACTAGACACTCTCCAAGACTACCTTGATGAGAATATGAAGAAAGGGAACATTAGACCATTGAAGTCACCAGCAGGAGTCCCTGTGATGTAGATGAAGAAGAAGGGTGGGAGTCTACAACTGTGTGTTGACTATAGGGACCTTAATACAATGACGGTGAAGAACCAGTACCTATTGCCATTACCTAACAAAATCATGGACTGAGTGTAAGGAGCAAAGATCTTCAGTAAAATCGACCTACAATCAGGCTGCAGCAACATCCAAATCACAGAAGGAGACAAATGGAAAACTGCATTCAGAACTTAATATGGCCACTACAAATACACAGTTATGCCATTTGGGCTTACCAACACCCCTACAAACTTTCAGTTGTTCATGAATGACAAATTCCAAGATATGCTAGACCACAAGGTGGTAATCTACCTCAACAACATCCTTATCTTCACAAAAACCCAAGAAGAACACAATCGCATTGTGATGGAAGTACTGAAGAGGTTGAAGGCTAACAACATCTGGGCCAACCACTCAAAGAGTGAATTCAACCTGAAAGAGATTGAATATCTGGGGTTCATCATTGATGGAATGACTATGCAGATGGATAAGGCCAAGATAACTGTGATTGAAGAATGGTCAGTACCAAAAAATGGGCATGACATCCAAGTCTTTCTAGGATTTGCTAACTTCTACTGACACTTCATACAAGAATACTCAAAGATCACAATGCCAATGATGGACCTGCTGATAAAAGGTGACAAGTTTAACTGGGGAATGAAACAGCAATTGTCACTAGAAGCGTTCAAGAAAGCTTTCACAACAGCCCCAGTCCTTGCCTTCCCTGACTTCAAGAAACCCTACGTGGTGGAAATGGACTCATCAATATTTGCAAGAGGAGCTATCCTATTACAGAAAAGAGAAGATGGGAAGCTTCACCTGATTGTGTATGCATTAAAGTCACTATCACTAGCAGAAAGGAACTATAACATCTATGATCTAGAACTGCTAGCCATCTATGAAGAATTCAGAGACTGGAAACAGTATCTTAAAGGGGCAAAGGGACAAATACTTGTCATCACAGACTATGCAAACCTGGAAACATTCCTAATGACAAAAGAACCATTGAGAAGACAAGCTAGATAGAGTCTACTCCTAGCAGGATTGGATTTCAAAATCATATATCAACCTAGAGTCAAAGTGAGACCAGACCCACTCTCCTGAAGGCTAGACCATCAGCCAAAGGGGGGAGTAGAGAATTTCAAACCGATTTTCGAAAAATCCCACTTCAAAGTCGCAGCAGCAACATTCTCCAATGAAGAATTAGTGGGAAGCATCAAAGAGACACTGAAGAACAACAAATCAATAGCTGCTGTTCTGGCCTTCCTGCACACAAATGCAGAAGATGCTCCTGCAAAGATAAAAGAGCAGATGAGTCATTACTGTCTAGTAGGAGAAGTACTGATGCACAATCAGGAGATCTATGTGTCATGACCACTGTCAAGACAGCATATGATAAGTACAATTGAACTCTACTTTCCCACAGCCTCCTTCATTGTGATCACATTGCTGTCTCTATGGCTTCTTTCTTTATAATCACATCTCCATTTCCCATGGTCTTTTCCTTTATGGTCACCTCTCTGTTTCTCAGGGTTCATTCTAGGTTCCGATTTTGTATGTGGTGCAACTGACTCAGTTGTTGCACAGTAGTTCTGGAATGTTCTCCTTTGTTCTCTATTTATAAATGAATACTGCCTCCATTGTAAAAGAACTATAAGTAGTTAGGAAGTGAGGAGAACTGTTCCTCACTTTGCCTCTTGTTCCCCCCTCTGGATAATAAGAGTCCTCCTCTCTCTGCCAAACCCATATTGTGCTTGATACACACCCTGTCCCCTGTCCCACATACATATCACATTGAACCCTGAACCCTTGTACCCTGAACCCTTGACGTTGTGACCTGCACGATCACAAGTCCTCATATTCCCACATTACCAACACTATCTATCCTTGTCACAACCAGAGATCACTACACTATGTCCCTCAAAATCATGCACTCAGGAAAGACATAGTTGAATCTTGCCTGTCACGACTACGTCGCACCTAAGTCCAACTCAAACACGGGATTCTCTTTATGGTCACAATCTACTTTCTCATGGAACGGAGCTCAGACTCACTTCGGATAATTATTGGTTTAACCTCGGACTCTTTCTAGTCATGTGTCTCACTTGGTCAGCCTTCTCTCACTTAACTATGCTTCTCTTCTCTCGGCTAGGAGGTCACCTGTCACTGCCCCGCACTTCTATCCTCGTGTTCTCCCACACCGCCGCGCAGTGTACTTGTGTCTAGTTTGTAAGCCTCCACTCCTGTATTCCTATATATACCAGTAGGCATGGAGGACTTATTCCTCACGCAACGTCTTGCATTTCTACTCCTCACTCTACCTCTCTCCTCTCTCCTCCACTCACAGTCATTGAGCTTCTAGTGCTCCTTGACTTCTCTTATACATCTTCATTGTCCTTCTCATCGAGCTCCTAGTGCTCGTCATCGTTCAGTGGTTGCTCAGACCTCCCTTTGTGACATTACATTGTGTCTTATACTGCTCCACGACACCTGTATGCCAGTGCTCCGCTACAACCTCCGCAACAAGGAAACCCCCAACCTCTACACCCACAATATCAGCGGACTAGCACAAGATAGCAACCAAATTGTTGCCTTTGCTATCGAACACCACGACCTCGAGAGAGTCCAACAAGTCCTACCAGGCAGTTGGGTAATCCACGAATACCAGCACTATCCCAAAGTTTGCATTCCATACTACCCAAAGAGGCAACAACCCATCTGACTAATCCATATCGACCCCACCATCTGCCCTGCCTACCTATGCGTTGAGCTAGGCGTTCAAACTAAACTTCACTTCATGCACACCACTTTCGAAAACCTAGCCTGTTGGGATTAAAACAAAACGCCTCCCAAACGAAATCATTAGTATTGTTCGAGGGTTCCTTCTGATCACGACTCCGACAGCGAGTCCCACACCACTATACAATCCCCATCGCCTTATCAACTGCCACTACAACCTATCCAATCTATCCCCACCATCAGTCTCCTGCCAGCAATGGCAACTCAACCACCAACCTATGATCAGCTGTTAGCCCAAATAGCTGCGTTGGCAACCCAAGTAGCCAACCTCACCACCAACATAAACAACATAGTAAATATTCCCCCTCCACAAGCCCCGCAGATCGCCCAGACCCACATCCAGTTTGTATTCATCAGGAAACCAAACCCTCCTGGACCGTCAATAACACATCGAAACATCACTCAGCTCCCACCGAAAGGACCTAAAGTAGCAACTCTGGAGAAGTATAACGGGAAAAAATGTGGTGATCGAGCATACGAGTTCATCATGGCATGTGAGCAATACATGGTCATGTCTGCGCAGCAGTTCACTAGCGACATAGACCTCATCAACTGGACGATAGGGTACCTCAGCAAAGAGGCACAGAAGTGGTCACTAATAGTGATCAAAGATTTGTCGTCAGCTGCGCCAACAATCAACACCTGGGTCAAATTCAAGGAGAACTTCAAACACGCCTTTAGAGATCCGGATCAGGTAACCAAAGCCGAAACAGCACTTCGAAACCTGCGTCAGACCGGGTCGGCAGCCACGTACACTGCCGAGTTCAGCAAACACGCGCATCACATCACTTGGAACGACCAGGCACTCCTATCCCAGTTCAAGCTCGGCCTCAAACCGAGATCAAGCTCACTAAAGCAGCATCTGGATGGGCCGCCACCCTAATCGACGTGCAAGAAGAAGCGATAACCATTGATAACCAGCTCTTTGAGGCTCACACAGAGGAATGACGACAGGTTCCTCGACCTGCAGTGCCTACTCAGAATTGTCCCCCAGTTCACCCTCAACTCGCACAACAACGCCCCATCAATCCATACCTGCAGCAGGTCCTCCGGGATCGAGCCCAACAACAACACCCACTGCAACAACAACAGCAACAACAGCATCGCCTGCCACAACGTCAAGGCGCTCCCAGGGATCCCAACGCAATGGAGATTGACCAAGGAGGGCGTCAACATCTAACGGATGCCGAGAAGCAACAAAGAAGACAGGCAGGGGCATGCCTGAGATGCGGCCAGATGGGCCATTTCGCGAGAGATTGTAGGGCAGCACCCCTGGCAGTAAATGCTGGGTTGGATCAACGAGCTGAACCTGCACAAGAAGGAGATCGCGAAGCAAGGCAGGAGGCAAGGGCTGCAGAAATGAGGGCTGCAGATGAAGCAGCCAGAAGAGCTTTCGCTGGAGTCGACGCACAGAGGGACGGGCAGGAGGAAGGCGCTGAGTGCCAGGGAAATGGTTGGGACTGAGGTGTGACATTGCGTCACTGTCAGTCCCTGTATGCTTAAAGAACTTTTTTGATCCTCTATGTTCCATGCCCAAGCAACTTTTCTATGATGTACCCCTACCCCACACAACTACTATCATGGCCAACACCCTAGTCGATAGTCAATACCAATCTCCCGTCATTAGAAAAGACCCAGAAGCCCTGCTGGAACTAGAAGCATTCATAAAGTTCAATCAAAACGCGATTCCTATCCTTGCCTTATACAATCCTGGAGCATTGTCAACCTTCATTAATAAATCCCTGGTGGAAGAACATCAAATACCCACCTTCGAAATACCAGCTAGACCTGCATACGCGATCAATAGAGAACCCATTCAAGCAGAAGGAATCAATTGAGCAGTCAAGTGCGACCTAAAGATCAAAAATCATGTGAACACACAAAAATTCCATGTAGCCGACATCAGAAGATACGATGTTGTGATAGGTCTCACTTGGATTCGCCAACATCAACCCGAAGTAGAATGGTCGAAGGAAGCGGCAGACCAAATGATCTTCACATCGAGATATTGCTCTCAACACTGCCTCCCATCGTACATAGATGCATACGGCGTGGACTCTAGAGCCCCACGAAAGCAGAAGAAGAACAAAGAATTATGAAGGAACTTGGAAACTTTAGTGAGAAAACCAAATAGAGAAAAGGAAGCTCAAGACATTGCCTTCATCACAGAGAACGCTTGGAAAAAGCACTCTGCAGATGCCATTGACACTGGTGTGTTCTGGTCACACCAGCTGAACCCCCTCGAGATCACAGCAGGACAGTCGCATGCGGCCAGGATCGCGGAGCACAAAGACAAGTCCAAACCCAAGAAGGAACCCAGGGAAGCAGTTCCCCCTCAGTTCCATCGATACCTAGACATCTTTGACAAAAAAGAATCCCAAGTACTCCCGCCCGCGCACGACTACGACCTCCAAATCAACCTGCTTCCAGGAAAGACACCACCATTCAAAAATATATATGCTATGTTGCCCACCAAGCTCAATGCACTTCGAGAATACCTTGACGAAAACATTCAGAAGGGTCATATCCAACCATCAAAGTCACCGGCAGGAGCACCTGTGATGTATAGGAAGAAAAAGGATGGAAGTCTTAGGCTCTGCGTTGATTACCGAGACCTCAACGCGATGACAGTGAAGAATCGATACCCGCTACCACTCCCGAACAAAATCATGGACCATGTCCAAGGAGCGAAGATCTTCAGCAAGATCGATCTACAATCAGGATACAGCAACGTACGGATAGCAGAAGGTGATGAATGGAAGACCGCATTCCGAATGTGATATGGGCATTATGAATACACGGTGATGCCGTTCGGACTCACCAACGCACCCGCGAACTTCCAACTCTTCATGAACGACATATTCTGGGACATGCTCGATCATCAAGTCGTCATCTATCTTGACGACATCCTGATATTCGTGAAGACACAAGAGGAACACGACGCAATAGTCATGGAGGTGCTGAAAAGGTTGAAGGCCAACAACGTATGGGCCAACCACTCAAAGAGCGAATTCAACCTGACAGAAATCAAATACCTCAGGTTCATCATCAACGGAACCACGATGAGAATGGATAAAGCGAAGATAGCAGCAATTGAAGAATGGCTGGTACCGAAATCTGTCCACGACATTCAAGTATTCCTTGGGTTCACGAACTTCTATCGAAGGTTCATTCAAGGGTACTCAAAGATAGCTAGACCCATGATGGATCTGCTAAAGAAAGGCGAGAAGTTTGTATGGGGAGACAGACAACAAGCATCCTTAAACACATTCAAAGAAGCCTTCACATCATCCCCAGTCCTCGCCTTCCCAGACTTCGAGAAACCATACGTTGTGGAAACCGATTCGTCAGTATTTGCGAGAGGAGCGATACTATTGCAGAAAGGAGAGGATGAGAAACTCCACCCGATCGCCTACGCCTCGAAATTGTTATCGCCAGCAGAAAGAAACTACGACGTCTACAACCTAGAACTCCTGGCCATCTACGAAGCCTTTAGAGACTGGAGGCAATACCTCGAGGGGGCAAATGGTCAAACCATGGTGATAACCGATCATGCCAACCTGGAGACGTTTATGACAACCAAAGAACCTTCAAGAAGACAAGCAAGATGGAGTTTATTCCTGGCAGGGTTCGACTTCAAGATCGTATACCAACCCGGAGTAAAAGCGAGACCCGACCCCCTATCCAGAAGGCCAGACCATCAGCCAAGGGGAGAAGTAGAGAATTTCAAAACAATTCTCAAAAAGTCCAACTTCAAAATTGGAGCCATGACATTCTCAGACCAAGACTTCGTAGAAAGAATCAAGAGCGAACTGGGCAAAGACAAATCAATGTCTGCTGTCCTGGCCTTCCTGCAAGCCGAGGAAGCACACACACCATTGAAGATCAAGGAAAAGATGAGTGATTATTGCTTGGTGGATGACGTACTCATGTACAAGGGAAGAGTCTATGTTCCCCAGCACCATGGTCTTCGTAAAGAGATTGTGGAGTCAAGGCATGATGCTGTCACAGCAGGACACCCAGGACAAGCAAAAACACTAGAACTCATAGGAAGAACCTACTGGTGGCCTTCAATGACAAAGTTCATCAACGATTATGTGGATCATTGCGATGCATGCCTCAGAACCAAAACCATCAACCAGAAACCACAAGGCCTGCTGCAACCACTCGAAGCCCCAGAAGGAAGATGGACGGACATCACCTACGACTTCATAGTAAAGCTTCTGATCACCAAGAGAAAGAACGATTCGGTACTAGTAATCGTCAATCGCTTCACTAAACGAGCCCACTTCATCGCGACAAGAGAAAGCATAAATGCTCAAGAAACGGCAAAGCTATTCCTGGAGAATGTGTGGAAGAATCACGGAACGCCACTGAGGACAGTATCGGACTGAGGGTCAACATTCAACTCAGAATTCATGAAGCGACTCTATGAGTTAATTGGGACCAAGCCACGTTTTTTGACCGCCTACCATCCCCAGACCTACGGGCAGACCGAAAGGATCAACTCGTTAATGGAACAGTACCTTCGCCTCTACCTAAACTAGAGGTAAGACAACTGGGACGAATGGTTAGCTATGGCTGAATTCCAGTATAACAACTCAACTAGCTCGTCGACTGGAGTGACACCCTTCTACGCAGACCAGAGGAGACACCCAACAATAGCTCCACAGACATTCAACGATACTAGAGTACCTGCCGCAGAAGAAATGGCGACGAAGATCAAGGAAATAGGGGAAGAAGTGAAAGCAATGTTGAAAAAGGCAGAAGATAAACATCAAAGATTCTATGACACCCACATGCAGCAGGCAACTCCACATCAAGTCGGGGATTGTGTATGGCTGAGCCGAAAGGACAGCCTCACCGGAACCGAGGCAATTAAGACGTCGAGGCCTTCTGTGAAGCTGGAGCATAGAAGATTCGGACCATATGAAGTAATAGAGAAGGTTGGAAGGTCAGCATATCGATTGCGACTCCCCAACATGCTGAAGATACATCCTGTTTTCCATGTATCATGATTAACTGCCATGTCGGAGGATTCAATCGAAGGATGGAGAACAACACCTTCACCACCCATAAGGAACGAAGTTGGAGAGGAAGAATACGAAGTGGAATGAATACTGGACTCACATTGGCATCGGACCAGGTTTCAGTACCTCGTACAATGGAAAGGATATGACGCATTGGAAAACTCATGGAACTATCTCAAGGATACCACTAACACTAACGAATTGATCATGAGGTTCCACGAAGACAACCCAGACGGACCGCACCTGAAACGGCTGCCTCGCACTCCGTTGAACAATTGTGCTCAACAGCCTTAGAGGGGGCAACTGTCACAACTACGTCGCGCCTAAGTCCAACTCAAACACGGGATTCTCTTTATGGTCACAATCTACTTTCTCATGGAATGGAGCTCGGACTCACTTCGGATAATTATTGGTTTAACCTCAGACTCTTTCTAGTCATGTGTCTCGCTTGGTCAGCCTTCTCTCGCTTAACTATGCTTCTCTTCTCTCAGCTAGGAGGTCACCTGTCACTGCCCCGCACTTCTATCCTCGTGTTCTCCCACACCGCCGCGCAGTGTACTTGTGTTA
>WSTV01000546.1:0-20071 GCA_019632285.1 Tulasnella sp. 332
ACGATGCGAATGGTGTCGGGAAGGATCGCCATGTATGCACGGGAATATCGCTTCGTAGTCTGGCGACTGTATAATGCCGTCGTGTATCCCCCCTTCCTCTCCTGCGATCTTCTTTCCTCCGACTCTCTAACTCGTCTCGTTCTCTTCGAAAACTTCCATTGCTGCATTTGATGTCTTTACTTCCAGCTCCCCACCTTCTACCCTGACTTGTCCATGTTGTCTTATCCAACTGTAGCCACCGCCACATCATAAGCCTCCTATCCGTTCTCAGATCCAAATATCGATGTGATTCATCCTCACCATTGACATTGCCTTTGTAATTCATTTACCGTCATCATCATTAACCCAGCGACTCACAAATCGAGATGAATTGGTTACATCCAGTCCAACGTATGATTAAAGAGCTTTACACCCCATTGTGGCTACTCGTATGTTTCCTGCGGGCCAGAGGGCGTAGAAGCATCCCGAATATGATCGAGCATGGCAAGGTCGGGCATTAACCCTCGAGATTCGTCGTCCTATCCCTTGATCTCAGGTAATGGACTTGAACGTGCGATTTCTCCATGAATCTTTTCTTTTCTTTTCTTTTCTTTTTTCAAGATTATAACACGTCAAAAAAACAAACGTCGGACGGACGGACGGACGGATGGAACGAGCAGTGAGAAAGCCAAAAGCACTTCAAAGCTTGCTGCTGATCGACCTAATTTTTTTTAAAAAAATAAAAAATTGTTTGTTTTCAGACGAAAAAAAAAGGAGGGGGTTCCAAAGTCAACTTGACGTTCTCATGGAACCTCCAAGATAGAGACCTTCAACAGAACCACGTCCTTAAGCTTAATCTCCACCGTCTCCTGGTTGTCATAGACATATAGCCAGCAGGCAAAGCCTCGGAGCGTATCCGAAGATGTCCATTCCAGCGACTTATGGGTATATGTTCCGATTGCTCCCGCATCCATCAGCGTCGCGCTCCATGCTTGAAGGAACAGTAACCCTACACATTTCTTCTCAGCCGCACTGTGACCTTGCGTCTCCTTAGGAACGCTAGCATCCTCGTCCTCTCTCCGCAGTCCCAGCATGAACTGTGCAAACCACTCCGTCAATCGTCCGATATCCATCTTCTCCAGCATCTCACATCGTCTCTCCTCCTTCAAAGCCAGCCACATGATCCCGAAGCCTAAACAGTTGTCTTCTAGAAGGATAGTGCTACGAGCGACGTCGAACGCCGTAGCCCATACAACGGGGACGTCGACGGGGGTGTCGACGGACGTATTGTTGACAGTTGCAACGGGCGCAATCGACGGAGCTTGTGGGAGTATCTCGACGAGAGGCTGTACCTGACCCTGCGCGTCATGGCACCCAATTGCTATAGCTCTTAGGAGCGCCTCGAAAGCAGACCACGCCTCATTAGCGGTGATAGAGGGGCAAAGCCAGAGGCATCGACCCAGACCTGACGCCAAGAGAAGCGCAACATCCTGAGCCTGGTTTAGTGAGTCAAGACGTCTTTTAATGTCGAGCTCAAGACCAGGCTCGTCTCCACCCAAAGTAAAGGGTAGCCCATAGAGGATTCCTTGTAGAACCTGCTCCTTTTCCAACACCCCGCTCACACGAAGAGCAAGCCGACCAGTCTCAACCAGGTCCGTTGAAGCCGCTGCTTGTCGCTGGCTTGACGTGAGTAGGACGCATCGTAAGGCGGTGATCAGCTCCCTTTCACAAGTTTTGACGTATGATGGAGGTTTGTCGGATGGTTCGAGGAGGGTATGTGTCAAGTTCGAATTTAAGCTGGAGTGCATACGCTCGAGGCGTGATGTGTTTGGACTTGATGGTAAAGCTTTTTGCGGCACATCATCGTATTTTAAGCGCAGTTTGTTGATATGGTGCAGGAGACGCATTTGACAGCGGAGGAAAGTAGGGAAGGTTGACGGATCTTGGGTTGCGTAGTGATTGGAGAATGCGTCGAGGACTTTGGGGAGTTGATCTACAACTGGGAGAGCTCTGCAACGAATACCAATCAGCGCATTTTAACGAGGCAATCATTACAAGGCTTAGGCGTACCCAAGAACCAAAGACCAGACGAGCTTCAAGTTCGCACCGTCATTGAGGGTGGGATGACCGTGTCGATAACCCCAGATAGGGTACCATTCTAGGATAGCAAGGATCGCGTCCATCGCCCTGCTGAGGCAAGCGGCATCGACCTCAACTCCTTCGAGTAGGAAAACATCAGCGATGTCTTGAATCAAGCGTTCCATGTGCTCTTCATCCCATTGATTGTACGTGGCAGTGATGATGCAGTGGCGGAGCCAAATAGTAGCTGAAGAGTTCTCTTGGGCGGTGTGAAATATCGCGGCGCGAGTTGCACCCCACGTGCTGGCGGGTCGCAATGTTAAGGGCGATGTACATCCTATCAAGCGCTTTACACGGGTACCGGGCTATTCTACTGCCAGAGAATGCGTAATGAACAGTATTAAGTCTACACAAGTTTCGTATAGACTCCAAGAGTATAACCAGATCCGCTGACTTCGACCACAAATCACGCACTTTCGCCGGATGGGCTTCCCAATTTAGGAATAATCTCTGCACCATGCTCGCAGTATGCTTTGGATCCGCAAGGACGACATATGAGACCGCTCTGGCCAGTATGACTGTATCAACCGGACTGATGCTACTGCGGCCTCTCTGCAAAGTGAGAAGCGATTTTTGGAGTTGAGATATCAGAGATTCTGGCGTCGTGCTAGTGATGATGATTCTAACGGCGTCGAATTCGGAGATGAGAGGGACGTTCTCGGCGATGGCGAGCATACTATCGATGTGGGGTGCGGACTCTGCCATCCACGTCATAGACCGTGCGTAGAGCAGATCCGTATCTGTGTCCGATTTTTCTCTTTTAGGCGGGGTCCAGCGCTGGAGCAGTGGGATGACGCAGCCAAAAATGACGTATAGGATGGGGGCAGTGAAAAGCCCCATTAATAATATGAAGGAATATGTCGCGACGCCCCACCATAAGGAATCATCTTCTCTTGAAACCAACCAATCAGCCACAGCCATGAAGGAACGGTTAGAATGAAGCACACGGAGCCATTCTTTACTCTCCGGAAGTGAGTGTATAAGGCGTTGAAGAATAAGGTACGGCCACCTTAGAGCGGCTGACGGTGCGGTTTGGAACGGGCAGGCCGGGAAGAACGCTGCGAACACCACCATGAGTGCATATAGTATTCCCCCTGCGATTGCAAACGCCATGATGACAAGTGCAACAGTTTCCTCGACGGTCCACATGTAGTCGGCGAGCGCCACGAAGAAGAGGGCAAGGGATACGAGGAGCAGAGTGGCGAGGGCCTCCACTGCTGGCCGCAATCCCCAGGTCCGGACTCCAACAAACTTTTCTGTCCTTCGAATCGCCCGCAGTTCGGTCGGGCCTGTTTGTCCGGTTCGCGCGTAAGATTGAAGACACTGCTTTGCGAGTACAGCACCGATGGCTGCGAGAAGGCTGCAGCAAAGACTGGCGAAGAATGTGCAGTTCTGTCGAACTGCTCCTCTTCCGACTACGAATATCGGAGTGAGGTCAGTTTCTGTGAGAGTGTGATTGCTGACGTTCATGACAAGGAGTCGGAGGAGGTGATTAGTTTCGTCGGCAGGGTTGGCGCTTAGAGCAGCCATGGCGACAACGATGAAGGCGGTGTTGACGGCAGAGAATAGACCAGCCTGCGCATACACGAATCCATTCAATCTTTAAGCGCCATATCAAACATGCGCACGAGAGAGCGCTCACGAATATGAGGAGAACGTCAAGATTCGTGTTGAGGCCTTCCATCATGTCTTTATCATACTCCTTGGCGAATTCTTCATACTTATTCCAAAAGTCACTTCTACTCCCAATGCGATCTCCTTCGGGTTCTTCGGGGCCGAGACCACTCGTCGATAGAGGATTCTCTGGAGTTTGGACGTGCGACATTGTGGATTAAAGCGAAGGCTTGTTTTGTGGTCGGGTGTGGAATGTGTGCTTACAACTGTTTGGACGTGCTGGACATTCAGCTAGCCACAATTGCCAGCCAGCTCGCTCGCGATATCTTGGGGGTCGACGTAGCCGATTTATTTAGTCTCGTGAGTAGTGTGGTCTAGTGCGTGATGATTCCGGTGTCATTATTCCGTGATACTTGAACCGTGCTGAGATGTGTTCATTCCCAGATGGTCGTTGAGCTGTCGAGGTTCGCTTTCCGTCACACCCACCATCGAGCGATGTTACTGCCGACTCTCAGGACTAGAGCCTCTCGCTCATTGATCGTTGTATCTCAGCGTTCACAGTTTGTCTCCCCGGCGGAGAGGCTGAGGGGCAACGGGATTGTCTCCACACGCAATGCTTATGGTATGCCGTCGCGCCAGCGATGCTTTCCGGAACTACCCCATTAATCACATGTATTCACATATTATCACGTTAGTGGCTACTCAATCTACATTGGCCCATCTTGCTCCAGAACTGAGTGGCCCCTCCGCCTTGTCATCGCCGACCAAAGCCGCTGCAACACAGTCAATACCAACCATCAGGTGGGACTCGTCGTCCTCGCTATCTGTGACTCTGCCCTCCGCCCCATTCGATTACATCACGCTCCCGAACGTCTGGCTGCGCGACACCTGTCAATGTCCCACATGTATACATCCGACCACGAGGCAAAAGACGAACCGGACAAGCGATGTCCCACTAGACATCGGTGTGGTCAGGGCGGAATGGATCAAAGCGCAATCCGTCTCCGATCTTGGAGAACCTGAGGGATATGGTGATGCGACAAATGAAGGATGGATCTTAGAAGTAGAGTGGGACAAGCCGATCTATCGACACGACACGACAAGTAGCGGGATTGAAGGACATGCTATCTCGCGAGGTGCAAACCATGTCAGTAGATACTCTGCGGCAATTCTCGGGCGGCTTGCTTCGCCAAAGGCAACGGAAGCTTTCTACCAAGCGGACGTCTTGCAGATGAGGCCTTGGCTAAGGGAAGACTTACTCAGACCCCACCATTCCAACGCAGACAACCATGCCGAACGGCCTTCAACCCTATTCATCCCATATTCGGACCTGCTGTCTTCGAAAGCTACACTCCTCCACGCTCTCAAACAACTGACGCAATACGGATTCGTCGTTTTCATTGGCGTCCCAACTACTGTACCTTTCGCAGGGTCTGGGGACGACTGGGAGTTACGGCGAGTTGCGAACTTCATATCACATGTCCGAGCGACGTTTTACGGGGCATTGTGGGACGTCAAGAAGGTTGGCGAGAGCAAGAATGTTGCCTACACCGATCTCGATTTGGATCTACACATGGACCTGCTGTAGGTTTACAATCCCTGTGTTCCCCAAGCTGACAAGTAATTGATTATTATTATTATTATTATTGATCAGATACCTATCATCTCCACCGCGCTACCAACTTCTTCATTGCCTTCGCAACCGCAATGTCATTGGCGGCAGATCCCTTTTCGTCGACGGGATCTATGCCGCTCAGACCCTCTACAACGAAGATCGGAAAGCATTCGAAGCCCTACGGGACACCGACGTCCGCTTCCATTACCACAACGATGGGCACCATCTCACCAAGATCCACAGGACGTTCGTGGTAGATCCCAACTCCAACACATCAATGCCAAACATCACGGCCATCAACTACTCCCCACCGTTTCAAGCACCATTGTCGCTTCAGACAACCCCTCCCGAATTCTACCCGGCGCTGCAGAAGTTCGCGGCCCTGTTGAGGAGGCCCGAGGCTCGGTATGAGTTCTTGATGCAGGAAGGTGATGTGGTCTGCTTTGATAATCGAAGGGTGCTACATGCGCGGGGTGCTTTCACCGACTCCCCGGAGAGTGTGAGATGGCTGAAAGGAGCGTATGTGGAGGCGGACGATATTGTGGATAAGGTGCGGGTGCTGGAGGGGATGAGTAAGCGGGGGTTGATTTGAGCGTTAGGTGCCAGGGCTGGGTGGCCTAGAATATATAGATAGGCGGCAAAATTGATGGAATTTGCATTTCTATTACTCAAGCCACTGCCGACCATAATTCCTTCTATTCCTTGCTCGCATGGAGGGCAGAGTAGTCGCAATTTGAGCGCCGTAATTAGAAATTGGAAGTAATTGGACAACATAGTTAGGGTATGGATATGCTTTAGAGTCACTGAAAGTGACTGGGTAGGCTGGGATCCTTGATGAAGAAGATGCGACGCAAGGTAGCAATATGCAATGGTGGCAAGTAAATCATGGTTGGAGCAAAGATAACCCTACGGCACAGGAATTCGTAAGAATTTCAGGCCCAGAAAGAATCGAGGAGATTATGCCAGTATCACTTCATACACCGCGAGCTTAACACTCGATCGGTACAGAGGGTTGATGAGTCCTTACCACGCCTAATGACAGTAGTGGACACCCGTCCGAAGAAGAAGAAGAGAACTGCTTCAGATGACACATATAGATCTTCGAAAACAGTGGAGATGGCAGTGGAGAAGAGCAAATGTGACCATCTAGTGGAAAAGCTAGCGGGGCTAATGGGAATGCTTGTCTATATTTTCATGAATGCAAGTAACCTCAAAATTTGAAGACGCTTACTTATAGTGCGGTACCATCAGATTTGCCGGTACGTAAACCCTCGAGACCTCCTTCGCTTTGCTCAATCATCTCGCTGACTGAAAATATACTGATGACCCGGAAGTCTAAACCGATATGGCAAGATGCTCAGGAGTTCGATCGCCCAACTTTATCACCATGTCCACTCGATCTGTCTGAGCCCCAGTATGTTACCTTGATGTTCTCGCCTACATGTCAAGTGTGCACCTGCTCACCCATTCGCACCATATCTTTCACGTCGCTAATGTGAACACCTGCAGGGGTTCAACGGTCGCGCTACAAAAGTGGGCTACGCACTTCGGGCGGAGTGTTGTCAGTTACGCTGGGGAAAGAAGTGCGCGAAAGTTTTTGCTCGATTTTACGCATGTACTTACTAACTATCCCCTTTGACCTCCCACCACCTGGTACAGCTTCATGATTTACGATGACATCGGTACAATGCATAACTGCTATGACTGGTGCCGGTATTCTACAGGTAGGAACCCCAGTAGCGGGCGTATATCACACTTGGACTCACGAAGTGGTCCATCCGTTTTCGTGCATCGCGAAAAGTCCCAGACGTGGCCACCTAAAACCTCAATCATATTCAAAGAAGCTGATTTTAGAGATGGCAGCGCAACGGGATGCAATCGCAGCGACCAGTCATGGCGACAGGAATATCGCTAGAGATGAATTGATGAAAACGTGGTCTGAGCGCCATACCCTGACGATCGAGGTTAGCTTACGATGCTCTCACCCGTGGAAAAGAATTATAGGAAAGATTCCTAACGAGTTGATTTGATTTTGATTTGGCAGACTGGAAGGGAAATGTTCTCCCTTGATCCTGGACTTGTCGAAGCAGACCTCCCGCCCACAATCCTGGCTATTTGACACTGGTGAATAAGTCCACCGAGCTTACTCACCGAGGTATGCATATCCTATCCTCTCGAATCCGTCTTGCACTAGTGTACGGTCCAATCAGTTCAGGAGAGGATTCAACCGACCTTGGAGACTCTCATCCGTGACAGCCGAGTTCGGCACTTCCAGGCAGAGCGAGTGACGAGAAAATGCAACCGAGAAACCAAACTGATATGGTTTTAAGACTCCCTCGTTGATCAACTGCCGGCCAACGACCCGTCGGGCGATTCGTGGTTTGCAGAGCTTACTTTTCTTCGACAGTAAATCTTTCTCAAACCTGCCCCAGATCACCGCCATACTGGAACAGGACGCGCAAGATGTTATAGAAGACTTGTGGAACGCTGTCGCCGAGGGTGTGCGGCGTCTTGCTCTCGCCAAGCGAGCGGGGCTACTTAGCATGTTGGCTTAAATACTGGACCATGGACGGTCAGCTGCACCATACATGCCTTCTAGCGACATCCCGCTCAACATCAAGGCCCGGGTCGAGACAGCGTTTGCCACCATGGCGGCCAAGCTCTCTCTCGCCATCCCGGCGTTCTGGTGCGAAGAATGCTACGAAATGATACGGTATCCTTATATTATCCACCACGGGCATGCAAAAAGGACCCCTTTTCAATTTTTTACTTCACCGTCTCCTAAAACAAATCACGGTGGTCTCATCCTGGCCGTGCTGAGAAGCTTGGGATTAGACCTGGAGACTGCGACGTACGAGGACACGGAGAAGCTCGCCAACTAACACCTGGACTCATCTGCTCCCTATGCGATGTAAGGATGACAGTAGTGTATGAGGGATTCGATATGTTGGTACGTTGTCTTTCCAGGCCTCGAACACCGCGTATCCTTGTGAAGCCCTCATTGCATTTGTGGATCGACATCAGCTCTGGCATGATGGCCAGTCCAGTCGGTGGTCAGATAAGGCTGTCGCTGAGGTCGTCTCTGATCTTGGGAAGGCCTACCCGAACGGAACGCTGAGAGAATCCTTGCCGGCTTTGCGAAACGATCACGACTGGGTCACCGTTGACCCGCTCGCGGAATCTTTGACTCTCAACAGGAAGTAGGAACATACTGAGTTAAAGCTAGCATTTAAAGTCAGGAATCGACAGGATAAAGGTGATTCCGAGCGTGGGATCGGAGGTGGGGATTACAGGAAATAGTACTTGTCTTCTCAGCGAGGACGTCAGTGGGCATACAAATTGTGCCCTGTCGGGTTAAGACCTCCTGTGAGTTGAATTCTCCGCCTGGAGCTTCGAAAATCTGCCGCTTCTGATGACTGCTGCGTTACTTGATAAGATAAGGATTGCAGATGGTCGTCATGGAGCTTCGCATCAAGGCCGAGTAAGCCACTGCTGGTCATGTGATGAAAAGTTTCCGAGGTCTTATCCAGAACTCAAAAACTCTAGACATGGCAAAGAACCCGAGCTCTAGGCTGATAATGAAATCGTGGCCGGGACTTATCACACCAAGTCCCATGACCGTAATGCGCTTGTGGATACTTGTGAGCACGCCTTAATTGGGTCTTTCCTTCAATGCTTACAAAGGCGCTGCTCCTTTTCATTGGTACCATTTGCTACATCTTCATGCTCTCCACTGTATAGAGTCTCTCAGCCTCGTCGAAAACCATCTCAGCGTATATAATTAATCCAAGCCGGGCCATATCTTTTATCCACTTGCCTGTAGGAACACAGGGTCATTGCTACGCTAGGAGTGGGGAATGAACAGCAATACAAGTATAGTACGCGAATGTTATGGATAGATATTGGGGTTGAACGTATCGCTTGGTGATGTTGTTCACCGTCCCTTCAATCACCACCTTGGCTGAATGGTTTTGGTGTTATCACATGCCATCCCCGAATTCGATTACATGACTTAGTTAGTGAAAGTGGCGGACGACGATATGGTCATCGCTGACTTACAAGACGCTGTTGAGAAAAACACGTTTTTGATCTTGGATGGGATGGTAGCCTTGAGACGGACTCTTTGGAAGGTAAGCCGTTTCTCCTCTGGCCCATTGCATCGCTGATGATATCTTCATTATCTGCCTATCACCCTACCAATCCTATCTTCTTCGAGCCTCCGAATAGCTGATAACTGGAGGTAGCCATTGCCAACCTGCTTCCTGAAAGAACCCTCGACCTGGCCACAGAGATGTTTCCGATGTACACCATTCGCCGCTGGTACCCCTCCACTGCGTTTGCACATATCCATATCGTTGTGCAGCTTCTACCTCGTCAAACCCGCGAGTGTTTCCTGACGCACCGACGGCACCGGGCTCGATTTGAGCTTATCGAAAGCTGACCCAACTCACTATGTTCCTACCTATGGAAGAGAGATGTCTCTCCATCGTCCCTACATAAAAAAAGCGACTCAGAGGTGCATATCAATACAAGATCAATCCCATTGGCACACCGTTCTCGGTCTCTCACCCTGACAAATTCCAGGAGGCCAACGCACCCCCAAAGCCTGTTCCTTTTCGACAACCCACTGAAGATTGTGGAACCACACTCCTCCACGCTTTTCACAGCGAAATCGACTACCCTTTGTATAAAGATCTTCACGAGTTCACTTTCGCCGCAACTGCCCCCTACCCATCAGAACAAGCAAGGTGGGATGCCCTGACTCCGCTTCTGAAGCGCTTGATGCATGGTAATGATTCCTTTCCCGTAATCACTGAGTATGGCGCACAACTCGACGGCCCTACTATCAAAGGGGCCACGAGCAACGCGATGGCCCTTGTGATTTGAGATTAAAAACATCCTTATACTGCGTCACCAATGCGTAAATACGACGCGGGAGGGTATGGAAGTGTTTGATGGTGGTGGCGGTGGTAGGAGGGATCCTGTCAGCCGCGGCATAACCACCTCCTGGTCGTATCATTATCCAATCTCAATTCCACCCAAAGTATGCTTTCGCGTGGGTCATTCTTCTGGAACGTGTGATCAAATGGACGTGGAATCACGGCGCGTGTTGAGTGCTGGGTTCAGCCTGTTGGTCCGCCTCCTCGCTATTGGGGATGTTTGTACGTCAGGGGTTCTCCACGATCTCGGCGGTTTTTTCTGGATGAAGTCGAAAGTAGACCTCGACTTCGTGTCGAAATGGCGAGCGCCCACTTTGAACCGGGAGTAGAGGTTGTGACTATCGACTGCGTAATTGCCGAGGTGTTGATCATGAAGGTGTGGAGGTTGCGCGTGTCGTGCGCGTTTGTGACTGCCGTTCAACACATGCTTTGCTAGCATGTAAGATACCGACTAACTCGGCATCATAGATCTCCGCTTGGCCTCCGAGTCCCATGATCTGCCGTCTTGCTATTTCTCCGCATGGTACACCACATAGCCTGCCCCTGCCCTCATCCCTTCTTCCCGTCCGAGGAGTGATCTGTATGAGTACGCATAAGTGATGGGTAATTGCTGAAGAAGTCGAGCCATGCTTGGTGTGATCTTGTTGCTTCTTGTTTCGTTGCGCTCTAGTAGTACCGCAAGATAGACGATCAGCCTTCCGTTAAGCGCCACGTCGTCCCTCAGTGGGGCGGTGCGCTCAATGTTAGGCGATGAGCGTGTGGCGATAGCGTGAGTTGCGTCGAGCGAGGGGTAACTGCATCGTCTCGTCATTGCCTTCTCCGGTCTAGCGAGAGGGTTGGTGGTTTAACATCTGACGAGCCTGTCTACCATCCCCGGGGCAACTCTTGTAAGATTGGATGGTGCTAGTCTGAAGTATAAGCGCATATGCGTTACTCAGCAGATCGAATCTTTTCACCGGTGACATCGGTGCTCCAATGTGCACGCACACCGGAGTCGTCTTGAAGGCCCCAGTGACCCATTGGAGCGCTGCGTTCTGAACCGCTCTCGATGTGCATCGCAAGTATGCCATGCCATGCGTATCTTCCACAGGAGATGTATGGAACATGATTGGTTGAACGCAGGCTATCGTGTGGCGGCTGTTGAGACACCCCAACGCAGTTTTATCCTTCTCAGTCCCTGCATTGAAATGGGATGAAACTTAGAATGGAACGTAGTTCTCATCAGAAGGTCTCGGATCGTCTAAAGTAGAGTATCAGGGTAAACGAAAGGTGGGGATGGGAGACAAGTACGGCCCTCGGTCTATAAACTCCTCCAAAGGACCGGCTACCACAGCAGAGAGCTAAACAAGCCGGGGAAGTATGAGCCGAAGGAGCCGCCAAAATTATATTCCTCGCTGCCACGAATGTCTCTACTGGAGTCGATCTCGAGGTCAGGCTCCTTCTGGTGCCTAGTGTGAAAGTGACCATGACGGTGAGCTCTGCATCATCTACAAGCCAACAGCCCTCTGAACTCACTTCGTCCGGATGTGAATCTCCATCGCGGCAGGTTGAATGGCCTGGTTTGGAAAATGCAATAAATAACCATTCTGTCAGGAAATATGCTCATACAGCAAATCCAGTGTATTGCCAGGGCACTCGCCGTTTGCTTGACGTTGATTGGACATAGTGAACACACCCTCTTATCACTTCGCGGCGCCGAGGTCCACCAATCATCATACTCTTCGTCGCTATAGCCGTCACTATAGTCATCTGAGTAGCTATTATAGCCGCGATGGTGCTCCTCCACCTCTTTGAGATCCTCTGCGAGGACTTGGTTTCGCTCTGAGTAGCGAGTCTGTTGGGCGACATGAGTCTCGACTTCTTCGGCCGATAGGCTAGCCGCTAGGGGTTCTGATAGGTCTAGGCTGTGAGGGTCATGGAGAATTGGGAGTGGATCCTCGGCGGAGCGTGTCGGGTAGGCGGAGTGGCGGCTTTGGGCTACCGCCCTAGTGACTTTGCTATACCATGAGCGTTCCTCGTCGTAGTGGTTAGCCTGCGCATCAATAGGGCCGGAAATCGTAAGAGTATGAGTTTGATATACATCATTTCGAGCAGGATATGACGCACCAGCTTCTCGAAAGACATAGGGATGCTCAACTGAGGATCGCATCTCTTGCACAACAAACAGCTTTCCAGAGCCACTGCATCTGCATAGGTACACGCCTCGTCAAGCCCAAGATCCGCGATCAATCTGCGTACCGTGTTTCGATGCGCAGCCGAAGATCTAAGTTTCTTCGACGTGAAGGACATAAACTCGGTACCTCCCTTGAGACAGTGACGATGCTCTAAGACTAGAGGGTACCATAGCGTCTCCTCGCATTCAGAACAATCGAAGGTGGATGACGCAAGTCTCAGGATATCTGCTGAAGCCGTTCCCGCTTGTGATGATGGATCGGTGCTATTGGAGCTCTCGACGGCCCCACCTTCTGTGGAAGTCGAGCCGGGGCCAGGGCCGCTTGTACTCGCGCAGGGCTCTGGCTCTGGATTTTCGTCCGCCCATATCGAGCTGGGGCTGCCCTCCCTTTCACTTGGCCTTCCAACAAACCAAGGCATCCCTCCGTTAACCGATTCGTCAGATTCGTAGCCGCCCCCAATAAAAGACGCCTTCTGCTTTCCCTTGTCCACCTTTGCCTCCGACATCTTCTCTGGGTCCTCTATCACCTCCCGCCCATCACTCAAGATACTGATGAGCTTCTTCTGAACCCGAGTCCTCCAATCCTGTACGCCGGCCTTGATCTCGTCTATGACCTCATCCCACATCTCCCTCGTCACACACTCGGTGTCCTCCTCCGCCATCCGTTTTACGACGGGGATCAATCGTACGTCCCCATTCTTGGGGAGCATGCTTCGCCTCAAGGTCGAGTCGGCCATCATAGCCGCTCCAACGAGATCGCTGTAGAATTGGGTGATGGTGAATCGCCTCCGGTCGGCGCGCGCGGCCTTTTCGAACTGGAGGCGATTTCGGCGTGTGGTTTCGAGAATCGGGATGAGCTTTGGATGAATGCGTTTCCAGACTGTGGGGAAGACGTATGGGATTAATACAATGCATAATAACATGTCGACGGCGAGCTTACTTGTAGCAGTGAGCTCTCTCGGCTGGCGAACCATATTATTCCAATCATAATCATGCGAAGGGAAATCTGATTCTGTCCATCCGAGTTCAATCAGCTTCTCGTGAATACTGTGAAATAAGGCCGAAATGAGCTATCTGCATAGGCAAACAGATGCAGGAAAACACTTACGCATCTTCCCTCTTGTTTGTTGCCTCCATTGCTTCAGTCGCCTTCATGTCTGACTGATCTGCGTGCCAACAATACATCGCAGCGCCCGTCTATTGAGTGATAGGTCTTTGAACATCGAAAGAAACGCGAAAAGCCCATCGTCGAAGTGCCACACTCACTTGGAACAGTGCGGCACATTCTTGTTTCAGCGCCATAATGAAATGATTATAGGGCTCCGCTCCATTGGCCAATCCCTCCATTCTCGCAATTACCGAGTGCACCATAGGCACGAGGAAGAACGTCTGATCATATCTACGCGTAGTTTGTCCTGTTTCTGCAGCTAAAATTGGACATATGTCATGAATTCAAGAGACAGGTCACGTTGGCCATGAAATGGGCTCACCAGTGGCGTACGGCATCGCTTGGAGTATGTCTTCGGGGATGGTCAAGTTGTGATGGACCAAAAGTTCCCTTCGAGAGCACATTCTAATACAAGGATTACGTTAGTCAAACATGGCATAAGCTTTCTAAACGCAGGCTCAAGCTCACTTTTCTTTACAACATGACGGGCAGAAACGGGCTCTGAGAGTATAGCAGATCCTTCGTGCATTTGGCGTCGCACAATTCTGATTGGTAGGCAATAACGCCCAGTCAGCTCGTCCCGTGTTTGGAAATAGAAGTGGAAAGCTGGGTGCTCGCCTGGCAGAATTTCTCGAACATGAACGCAGCATACTTGGGTTCCGACAGGTCCGAAGGGCAGTCTGGAAGGTCCTTGATGGACGAACGGGCGCGGCGCCACAAAGGACTCGAATCCTGTGAAGTCAAAAGTTGGCGAAGACGTTTGTTCGCTCGGGCGAGGTGAAGGAGGTCCAGAGGGCGAAGATGCGAGCAGACCTCGATTTTCAAAATAGGGGCAATTCAGCTCGACTCATGAGCGCCGAAGGGAACACTGACCTCTGCAAAGATGTCGACTGGCAAATTCATCAGGCCATCGAGCTTGCCGGCCATCCGGCTGCCTTTTCCTTTCACCCTCTCCTTCTTCACGGCTTTGGGCCGAGGCGCATACTCATATTCATCTTGTGGTTTCTTTACTCGTTGCTTCTTCTGTCGAGGAGGGGGTGTAACTGTATTTTGGGAGAAGGGGCGTTATCATTACCCAGTTTTGTTCTTGACTGGCGCATGAGTGCCACCTGCCTTCCTCGTCGGGCGCCTCGCCGCTACTGCCATCCTCAGCGAGCTCAGAGTAGTCTACTCGTTTACCGCGTGTCTGGACCATCGTATGCTTGGATAAGTATATGAGTCTCAAGGGGTGGAATGGAAGGAGTTTAAAAGCGCGAAAACCACGGTCGCTCCTCGGCTCCAATCCGTCTCTGAATCGACTCGACACCTGTTCCAGTCCCATGGCACTGCTCAACCTCTTCCTTCCATAACCAAGTCTCCGACGTGATAATCAACTCTCTGGCAACTCTAGATCCTAGTTTATCGTACCTAGCGGTCCAGGGGGTCTCGTCGCTGTCCGACTCGTCACACCCAACGGAGCGCCTCGTATCGACAGCTCAGTCATTCATTCGCAACATGGCTGGACCTCGCGACGACTATATGCGGGCTGTCCAACTGGAGATCTTCTTGAAAGCTCCGGGCCAGTCAGTTAGAGGGACCGGAGCCATGTTCACCATCCTTGTACATTCATCGTCAACGATGCCACACCAAATATGCCATAATGACATCTGATCTCACTACTTCATTCTTTTAGTATACCACGGGAGCTGGCGCGATTGCCCGGTGAAGAAGCGAACGCACCGAACCCGAACCCAGTCTGTTACTGAGCGAAGCTCAGAAACGGACTGGGTTCGAGTCAATGGTCGTGCCTTGCACTACTCTTGCACCGCCTACGATTCCTACCCTGCCCTTTTTGACTGAGAATTCCGGCGGTGTCAGAATCAAGAATACGGCGATGGCCATATTCATTCACATTCCAAGTGCAGAGTTGGTCCGCCGCGTTTTCCGTACTCTCTCTTCCAAGTCTCCTCCTGCTCAATGTATACCGTGTCTTGCACTGCATTGACGTAAGACAATTATCAATGTACCTATGTGATATCTACGTCCTTGGGCACAGTGGAGGATGGAGGTCTAACGATGCCTTCAGGAAAGACTATTCGACGCACCTGGACAAATATTGCGCGAGAGATAGCTCACTGAATTCAGAGTGGAGATATTCGCATCTTGTGCTATGGATAATATGATGTTGTCCATCCAGATTCGAAAGAAATTTGTGATGGCACAGCAATGTCGACTGGATCCAAGAGCCATGTGGGTTTAGTTGATCTCTTGCTGTGGTTGGGATATGCTTCTGCTTACCCTTCCTATTTGTTTTGGTTGCCACTCAAATGATTCCGAGGTGAAGAACACACAAATCAAGTGAATAGGTTTATATTGTTGTTGAGGCCAACGCCACTGCATATAAAAGCCTACGTTGCATTGATCTTCTTTCCTCGCCAGCCTTCCTCCTTCCTCTTCGAGAAGAAGATCAGCTACCCCTCAAACCATCCTTTCAAGGGTTGCCAGTCTCTAGAGAGCGTGCAAGCTATTCCTTGCATCCACCAGACAGTCCCTAGTACATCTCTTTGTCGACCAGCCCACTACGCAAAACCCATCCAGCCCTCCCTCTACCTCTCAGCCTCAAGTATTTCCATGCACTTTTTCATTCGTAAACCAAGGTCGAGCAACGAGGACGGAGAGCAGGAGCGGGCAGCGGGCAAGAGAAAGAGGACCCTGGTGGGTTGTCGGCGATCACGGTGTACGCGTCCTGAGCTCATCCTCTCTTCCACCATCCAGTTCCACTACTTTACTCGCAAAGCAAATAATAAGCAGGAGGAAAGTGATGAGAGTGAACCTCTTCCAGTAAGTCCAGCGTGCGTTTCGAGGTCGCGGTCAGTCCAAACCGGAACTGACGCCGCTCTTTATTTCTCCAGCCCGCCGACGCTGGCAATGATAATACCAAGCATGGTGGCAAGCTGACGTGGCTTCCTTGGAAGAAGCCACCATCTCCGAAGGCTTTGAATGTGGGGCGAGAGAGTCTAAAGTTCAGGTGATAATTGTAATTGACCAACGCTTCAGATTTTACAGGACTCAACCCCACCAGCTGTTCATCCAGCGCTATCTTCGCCCTCGCCTTCCGCCGCGCTCCAGCCCTCTCAATATCTCCTCCATCAAAATTTAATAACCTATACACGATCCTTCCCTAATGCTGTTGTCTCGGATGTGAGTAGAAATTTAATTTTGGCTGTTGGAACGATCTTGCTGACCGCTCGCATACATTCGCTAGCCTTATGCCCGCACCAAACTTGCTCTCGGCCGGATCGATACCCAATCTGCGTCTTTCAAGTCCTCTCCCGCACCATCAACCGCTCAGCCTACTCGTCAGACACTGAATCGTACGAATAAGCAGGTCAGTCGTCGCTGATTGCCACACCTTGCCCGCCTCGAGATCTGATATTATTCTTCCATTCAAGCAGGAATTCCCTTCTTTCGCCACGCCTGTTATCAACTATGCCCTCCTGCCCAACTTCCAGGAGGTCACACGCGACAGGCCCGCCCGTATCCCCACTGGGCCTCGATATCTTGCGGTTCAACGTCGCGTCACCTCTCATCAAACAAGAGCAAGTCGCGCTGTCGCCAATAGCCCCAATACTGAGCCCACTTATAGCGAAAATGAATCGTATCGGTCAACTATAGACGGACCAGCCGCCTCCTTCATCGACGTCACGTCGCTTCATCAGACCTCGCATCCTGGAGATCCTGCAGAATGGCGTAAGGGCACAGATGTCCCAAAGCCAACGAGGACCACTCCAAGAAGGAATTCAGTTGTTTCGTCTTTCACCAAAGCTATCGTACTTGACACGAACGAGTCCGAACTGCCATACCACCAGGCGAGTCCAACTTGTGATGGCGCGACCAACCTCCTCCATCCATCATGGTCACCATCTATCGACAGGGACTACAACCGCTCCTCTGTCACCTCATCATCACCCCGTACACCTAGCTCGTCGAACCTCCAGACTTCGAGCTTCCACTCTTCTCGCCCATCTATCCTCACTCTCTCGAGCGAGGGCGACCTTTCTACGTCAATCCACCACACGCCAACGACTCCGGCGACGACTATCAGAGAGGAGGAGCCACGGCGATTCAAATCGCTACCACCTTCACCTTCTCATCCGAACTCTGAATTCCATCCCGAGCGACTAGATGAAGGAGCAGGCAGACGCAGCGCCATGTGCTGGATGCCCATCGCCTTGGCCTTCACGCCGCCTGTCGCAGTGTCGAGGCTCGCTGCTATGGCTCCAACCTGCGTCTCGGCGGGAGAGGTGGAGGGTTGCGCATCGGGTCTCGAAGGGATGATCTCAAGAATGAGGGTGGAGATGGGCACCTCTGCCATCGCATAACCCTATCCTTCGCCCCCCTCCTAGCCATGCTTAGACCACGAATCCGATGAAGGTTCGAAGGCCGATAAGTCTGACGACGTTGAGGGCTGGTGGGGTCATCGCCTCTTCTTGGAGAGTGGTGGCGGTGAAGATGAGGATGATCGGGAGAAACAACGTGTTGCGGGAGCAACGGACATCTCAAGCGAAGATATAGTCGTCGCACCTAGCATCGACAAACCTCTCCCCGCCACGCCTGACGTCTCTGTTCAACTTAAGCTAGCGCCCACCCCTCGGCCCACGACCAGCGTTCCGAAGCCCGATCCTACCATCGGGAAACTCGTGAAGGGCCGGTCCTTCTGAAGTGACGAATCGCCTGGAAGGAAGCAGAGCTGGATAGTCAAGGTTGGATTCGTCCCCAGCACGACCACCTCGGAGCTGTTTGGACACGTGACTGGCTATCATTTGTCGGGCCGATGGGAATCGCCCATTTCGCTTGAGCACCTGGGCACCGCCTCCGGCGCAGCTTCCAGGGCCAGTGGGAATCCCCCTTTTCGCAGACAAATCCTCACCATGGCCTCCATATCATAGGCTGCCCCCCGATTCAGATACCCGCTCGAGATACCCCTTTTCCCGTCTCCCGTCTTCTTTCATTTTTCTTCCTTAGGCTTGAATTTCTGCTACGGCGTGGGCCGTTTCGTCCTTCACAATTTTGTGCCCCGTATTCCTTTCCTCGCCTCACAGTTTCGTTGCATGGCCTGATCACCCATGCACGTCGCGAAATCTGAGGCCATTATATCTTCCATGACAGCCATGATTTGTTACCTAGATTTATCTTCGCTTCTCTCTCCCTCCCTCCCTCTCTCTCTGTCTCTCTGTCTCTCTGTCTCTCTGTCTCTCTCTGTATCTCTCTGTCTCTGTCTTCAATAATAATGCTTGCGACCAACACAACTGCCCAACGAGACATGACAACTATTGATTGTGAGCGTCGTGCTCCAGTTTTTAAGCCCTCAAGAGAATTTTACGCTATCATCCGTAAGGGTTGATTGGCATGCATCCCTCCCAACTTCGGATTATCGACTCATTATCATCTCGGCGTGACTGATTTGATACGCCACGATGTCTCCTTGAGGCTTGGGCAACATCTATAGAGCTGGGGTGATAACGAGCCTACTTCGCGTGGTGTTCCCTATGTCATGTGGGCATGTTCTCACAAGGGCAGATACATGTTCTTTTCTGGACGAGGACTAGAAGTATGTGTCAGAGTTGTTATCGAGTCGTTGCGATTGCCTAGTGACAACAAAGGGAAGGCGAGGGTTTAGAATCCACGACAACATCTTTAGGCGTTACTCTTCAAGTTCACGCACAGAACGAACTTATTATCGCCCTTGTGTCTATCCGGTCCAATCCTCGCCCCTACAACCACTCAAACATACCGAAACGCCACATCATACAATGGGATTTAGGGACGAAATCCATACGGACTGGAAAAAATTCAAGCGACTCTTCAGACCGACGGACCACTCTCTTCCTAGGGATCCGGTCCAAGCACCGCACTTTAGGGCTTTTCGGCCAGCTACGACAAGATCGCGGATACATCCGACCGCGGTATGATGGGCCGCCTGCACAGCAACCTTGACGTCCTCCTCATCTTCGTAAGCGCTCTCAAAATCCATTCAGCATTCGATGCTAAGACTGACTCCTCGTCGTTCAGGCTGGTCTCGTTTCCGCCGTTGAAACTGTCTTCATCGTGCTTACCCTCACCGCTCTCAGCGCTAGTCCCATCGACTAGACCAACCGCCTCCCCACCCTACTTGCCATAGGCGTCAGCGGTGTCGCCCTTACATCTCGCGATCTCAATCCACCATTCATCGTTGGAAGCTGTGTGGTCCGTCAGAACTGCCTTTCCTTCGCCAACCTCTCATATAGTCTTTTCGCTGCCGCGGGTGCGATGCTAGCGAAACAGTGGGTTCATGCTTACCAAGGAACTGATAAAACTGATTCAGTGGATCGGCAGGCTATCAGGGGAACAGAGAAGTTCGTCAGAGCAGAGACTTAGGGGTTGCGGCTAGTGGCAGAAATTATTCCCGACATTGCTCCTCACCT
>WSTV01000547.1:0-20021 GCA_019632285.1 Tulasnella sp. 332
TTCTTTGTTGCCACAGCTTGTTTGAGCATTTTTCCTGTGTGTTTCCAGGCTGCTCTTTGCCATCCATTCTGACATTCAGTCAGGATGTGTTTAAGGGACTCCAGTGCTCCACATGAGCACATAGCCTTCTCTTGCCAATCACCTCCCCATTTGATGATGAAGGTACTGCATACTGTTTAGCTATGAAGGGCAAGCCACAGGAAGTCAGAGATCTCCTTCCTCAGAGGGGGATTCCTGATTGACGCCCACAATGTAGCCTCAAGTAGAGGTCTCCTGTTTGCTGGTGTTGATAGTTAAGTACATCCTTTACTATTTGAAGGGCATTTGGTCTCCATTCGACAAATATCCATTCATTGATGGCCCTATATAGGTCACTATATGTTAGTGACAATAAGCGTGTGCCATTCAATCTCCACCTGTCTGGTATGGTGGTGGAGAAATTGGGGTCTAGGCTCACAGTGAGGCCCACTTTTGTGGCTTCGTCTGCCCTTTTATTCCCCTCAATTCCACAGTGTGCTTTCACTTTGTGGATCCTCGTAGGTGCCTGTCTTCTCCTGAGAAGATATATGGTTCTCTCTAGGATGTCTTGGTTTTTGGTACCGAGCCACCCCTTATCCTCTTTGTTCTTTTCTGTCATAAGCCTCATTTACCTCTCCCTCACTAAGTCCTCATTTGAACTCTATTGTCTTATGTTCTACTTGTTTGTTCAATTACTTGAGGATTACTAAGATATCTGAATCTCTTTGTTCATTGCAGCTTCCTTGATATTCTCTTTATTGCTTACACATCTATCTCTCTGATGACTGATGATGTTCTAATACACTATATATACTTGGTGAAGTAGGAAGGATTGTTCCTTACTTTGCCTCCTGTATCTCTGTTTCTATTCCAGTCTGTAGAGACTCCATGTAAAGTCAGCTCTCTTGAGATGGCTTCAAGGTTTGGCTTAGGAGTAACACTCCTAATATATATTTTTGCAAAAGATGTTCTTAGTGCTGTTGCAAATATTCAAAGGGGCCAAATGGCTCAGAGTACAAGGGATCTCTCTTCAAGAGACCTGTGTATATGAAGTGGTCGCAATAGAGAGTCTGGCTACAATCCAGCTCCCCTTATATACATGAGTGATATTATGAGGTGTGTTGCCTTCATTATGTGCAATCGCCCTTAACACAAGATATGTCTGTTGAGACCAAAACACATGACACACATGCCATGGGCAAACCACTTTGCTCTTAACGAAGGGAACAATGGAAATGAATAGAGAGATGCTGAGGAGCACTAGGAGCTCAACAGTGTATAGAGGAGAGAGGGAGGAGGAGAGTATGAGAGGGATGATATAAGATGTTGCATGAGGAATAAGTCCTCTATGCCTTCCAGTATATATAGGAGTACATGAGTGGAGGATTACAAATATGACACAAGTACACTGCACAGTGGTGTGGGAGAACATGTGGAGTAGAAGTGCAGGGCAGTGACAAGTGACCTCCTAAGCAAGAGAAGAGAAGAATGCTAAGTGAGAGAAGGCTTACTAAGAGAGACACATGATAGAAGATAGTCCGAAGTTAAACCAAGAATGGTCTGAAGTCCATGTCTGTGAGATAGTAGAATGTGACCATAAAGGGAGAGGCTGTGTTTGAGTTGACTTAGAGCAGGACAAAGTCATGACATTTGCCTCTTCTAAGGTTGTTGAGCATGATGGTTGGTGTGAGTGCAAGACAACCGTTCCAGGTGTGGTCTGTCTGGATTCGAGTTGTGGAACTCCTTGATTGCTTCAGATGAGTTTCCCATGTCCTTGATGTAATTCCATGAGTTTTCTGATGTGTCATACCCCTTCTATTTGGTCAAGTACTGGAAGTGGGTGTGGTAACATCTCGAATCCAGTATTTATTTGACTTTGTATTCCTCTTCACCATCTTCATTCTGAACTGGAGGTGGTGGGGTCATCATGTGTCCTTGAATTGGGTCCTCCAAGGTAGCTATGAGTCTTGAGACATGAAAGACTGGGTGTATCCTCAGAGTATCTGGTAATTCAAGTTGGTAAGCAGACCTGCCAACCTTCTCTACTGCCTTGTATGGTCTGAATCTCCTATGTTCCAACTTTGCAGAAGGTCTCAATGTCTTAATCGCCTTGGTTCCAGTGATGCTGTCCTTTCGGTTCAGCCATACATGATCCCTGACTTGATGTGGAGTCGCTTGTTGTGTGTGGCAATCATAGAAGTTTCGATGTCTTTCCTCCACTTTCTTCAACATTGCCTTCACTTCTTCTCCAATTTCCTTGATCTTCATTGCCATTTTCTCTGCTGCTGGGACCTTGGTCTCATTGAACATCTGTGGCACAATCATTGGGTGTCTACCTTGGTCAGTGTAGAATGGTGTGACACTGGTGGACAAGCTGACGGTGTTGTTGTATTGGAATTTGGCTATCGCTAGCCATTCATCCCAGTCATCCTGTCTGTAGTTGATGTAGAGCCTCAAGTACTGTTCCATCAGAGAATTGATCCTTTCTAATTGTCCATCGGTCTGTGAGTGATACGCTGTCAAGAAGCTGGGTTTAATCCCTATTGATTCATATAGTCTCTTCATGGATTCCGAGTTGAAAGTGGTTCCTTGGTCAGCGATGGTTTGCAAGGGGGTCCTGTGAAGCTTCCATATGTTCTCCAGGAACATCTTTGCCATCTTTTTAGCTGATGACGCTTCCTTAGTGGCGATAAAGTGGGCTTGCTTGGTGAATCGATTAACCACCACTAGTATGGAGTTGTTCTTTCTTGGGGTGACTGGGAGTTTTACAATGAAGTCATAGGTGACATCTATCCATCTTCCTTCTGGATGTCACGATGAGGTGTCTGAGATGACCGCTGGACAATGACAACAAAGGAGGAGACAATGACAAGCACTAGGAGCTCGATGAGAAGGACAAGGAAAATGTATAAGAAGACACTGGGGAGCACTAGGAGCTCAGCAGTGATGAGTGGAGAGGAGGTAGTAGAGTACAATGTAAGAGAGAAGATACAAGATGTTGCATGAGGAATAAGTCCTCTACGCCTACTAGTATACATAGGAATACATGAGTGGAGGATTACAAAGCTGACATGAGTACACTGTGCGGCGGTGTGGGAGAACACGTGGGTAGAAGTGTGGGGCAGTGACAGGTGACCTCCTAGCTGAGGGAAGAGAAGTAAGCTAAGTGAGAGAATGATGACAAAGAGGAACACATAATAAGAAGATAGTCTGATATAAATCTGAGGTAAGTCTGAGATGGATCCGATGTCCATTCCCTGGGAAAGTGGATGTGACCATATAGGGAGATCCCGTGTTCAAGTGGACTTAGGCAGGACGAAGTTGTGACACTGGAGCTGTGAGTGGTTACAGGGCTCTCTGTGGTTTCTGATTGATGACCTTTGTTTAGAGGCAGATGTCACAGTGATCTATATATTTGTTAATGAATTTGGTCATCAATGGCCACCAGCAGGTTCTGGAGATGAGCTCAAACGTTTTTGCTCAACCAGGGTGTCCTGCTGTAATTGCATTGTGTCTCAATTCAACAATGTCCCTTTGCAGCAAGTGGTTCTGAGGGACATATATCTTCTGCTCATACATCAGCATGTTGTCCATGAGGCAGTAGTCACTCATCTGCTCTTTAATCTTTGCTGGAGTTTGATTTTTGTCGCTTTGAAGGAAGGCCAGAACAGCAGCCATTGACTTGTCCATTTTCAGGTCTTCCTTGATTCTCCCTACAATCTCTTTATCCAAGAACATTGTAGCTGCAATTTCGGAATCGGATTTTTTGAGAATTGGTTTGAAATTCTCTACTCCCCCCTTTGGCTGATGGTCTGGTCTTCAGGACAGGGGGTCTGGTCTCGCTTTTACACCTGGTTGATATATGATTTTGAAATCGAATCCAGCGAGGAATAGGCCCTATCTCACTTGCCTTCTTGATGGTTCTTTTGTGGTCATGAATGTTTCCAAGTTGGCATGGTCCATTATCACTGTGGTTTGACCTTGCATCCCTTTTAGGTACTGTCTCCAGTCCCTGAAGGCCTTGTAGATCGCTAGGAGTTCAAGATTGTAGACGTCGTAGTTCCTTTCAGCTGGTGTCAGGGGCTTGGATGCGTATGCTATAGGGTGCAGCTTTCCATCTTCCCCTTTCTGAGATAGGATCGTGCCTCAAGCAAATACTGAAGAGTCAGTTTTGATGACATATGGTTTCCCAAAGTCTGGGAATGCGAGGACTAGGGATGATGTAAACACTTTCTTGAATGCATTCAATGAGGCTTCCTGCTTGCTTCCCCAGACAAACTTTTCTCCTTTTTTCAGGAGATCCATCATTGGTCATGTGATCTTTGAGTAGCTTTGTATGAATTGGTGATAGAAGTTGGTGAACCCTAAGAAGACTTGTATGTCATAGATGTTCTTTCGTACCGGCCATTCTTCGATTGCCACAATCTTGGCTTCATCCATTCTCATTGTTAACTTATCGATGATGAACCCCAAGTACTCAATTTCCTTGAGGTTGAATTCACTCTTGGAGTGGTTTGCCCAGATATTATTCAGCTTTAATCTTCTTCACACCTCCATTATGATTTTGTTGTGTTCTTCTTGCGTCTTTGCAAAGATTAAGATGTTATCCAAGTAGATGACAACTTGGTGGTCTAGCATGTCCCTGAAGATGTTGTTCATGAACAGCTGGAAGTTTGCTGGCATGTTTGTTAGGCTGAAGGGCATTACTGTATACTCGTAGTGCCCGTATCAGGTCCTGAATGCTGTCTTCTATTTGTCTCCTTTGGCTATATGGACATTACTGTAACTGGATTGAAGGTTGATCTTACTGAATATCTTTGCCCCTTATACACGATCCATGATTTTGTTTGGTCGTGGTAGTGGGTACTGGTTCTTCACTGTCATTGCGTTGAGATCTTGATAGTCGACACATAGATGAAGGCTTCCATCCTTCTTCTTCATATACATGACTGGGGTTCCCACAGGTGATTTTGATGGTCTTATATGCCCTTTCTTCATGTTCTCATCAAGGTATTCGTGAAGGGCATCAAGTTCTGTTGGCAACATCGTGTAGATTTTCTTGAACAGCAGGGCCTTTCCTGGCAGAAGGTTGATTTGGAGGTCATAGTCTCAATTTGGGGGTGAGGCCTGGGACTCTTTCTTATCAAAGATCTCCAGGTAGCAGTGGAACTGCAGGGGAATGGCTTTAGCCGGTTCCTTCTTAGGTTTGGACTTGTCATCCATCTCCACTATCCTTGCCACATGGGATTGTCCTGCTGCAATCTCGAGGGGGTTGAGTTCATGTGGCCAGAATACACTGAAGTCTACAGCATCTATGGCATGCTTTCTCTATGCATTTTCCATAATGAAGGCAATGTCTAGGGGGTTGTGTCTTGATGGAGCTGGGTTACTGACCAGCGTTTCTACTGTTTTCCTGAGGATCTCATTCTTCTTCGGCTTATGTGGAGCTCTCAAGTCCACACCATATGCATCAGTGTGTTGTGGTAGGCACTTCTCTGAACAATGTCAGGATTGGAACACCATTTGATTGGCGGCTTCTTTCAACCATTCGATTTCTGGCTGGTGTTCTCGAATCCAGGTAAGCCCAATTATGACATTGTATCTTCCGATATCTGCTACATAGAATCTTTGTTTGTTCTGATGATTCTCTATGATTAACTTCCCTGATATCACCTGTTTGATTCCACCATCTTGTATGGCTTCTCCATTAATTGCATAGGTGGGATGAGGGGTGATATTTTCAGCTTGCAGCTGATGTTCTTCAAGGATGTTTTTATGGATGAACACTGTAGATGCTCCAGCATTGTACAGGGCAAGGGCTGGGATCGCGTCTTGACCAAACTTTAATGTTACTTCTCATTCCAAAGGTGCTTCCAAGTCTTTTTTCATGTGGCGAGGTATGTATTGATTATCAACGAAGGCGTTAGCCATGACAATTGGTGGTAGTGAGGACTCATACAACATATTGGAAAGTGGATCATAAAAGTTTGATGAGCATACTGGGACTGACGGTGGTGCAACACTGCACCTCAGTCCTATGCATTTCCCTGGCACTCTGTGCCGTTCTCCTGCCTATTCTCCTGGGCATCTGCCACTGCAAAGACCCTGTCAGCCACTTCTTCTGCTGCATTTATTTCTGCAGCTCTACCATTGTCTCGATCTGGCTCTCATGGCGCTGCCGGCCTATCCAACCCTGCATTGACATTCAAGGGAGCTGCCCTGTAGTCCTGTGCAAAGTGGCCCATCTGGCCACACTGTCACGGCCGCTGTCAAGACAGTCATTGTTAAGTACACTTTTGAACTCTACACTCCCACAGTCTCTTTCATTGTTATCACATCTCTGTTCCCACAGCCTCATTCGTTATTATCACATCTCCGTTCCCACGGTCTTCTCTGTTATCATCACATCTCCGTATCCCAGGATTCGTTCTATGTTCCGATTACAATTGCTGTGTCAATGACTCGACGATGACATAGCCTCACTGGAATGTTCCCTACTATTTGCTAATGTTCTTCGTTTGTAATCGAACACTGCCTCATAGTAAATTAGTATAAGTAGTTAGGAAGTGAGGAGGTTTGTTCCTCACTTCGCCTTTTGTTATTTCCCTCTGTAACAAAGGTGTTCTCCTCTCTGTACCAAACTCATTGTGCGCTTGACATACACCCTGTCCCCTGTCCCTTGATCACATCACATTGTTCCCCGTACCCTTGAACCTCTGAAGCCTCGAACCTTTGACGTTGTAACCTGCACGTCTCCCAAGTACCCACGTTCACACGTTCCCAACACTATCTACTTGTGTCGCCAACAGAGGTCGCTACATCATGTGGCCAGAACACTCTAAAGTCAATAGTGTCTATGGCATGTTTCTTCATGTGTTCTCTGTGATAAAGGTGATGTCAAGCAGGTTACTTCTCGATGGGGCTAGGTTGCTAACCAGTGTTTCTAAGATTTCCCTTCTTTCTTCTTTCTTCTTCATCTTTTGTGGTGCTCTTGAGTCTACGCCATATGCATTGATGTGTTGAGGAAGATGTTTTTCTGAGCAGTGTCAGGATCAGAATATCATTCTGTTGGCAGCTTCTTTGGATCATTCAATCTCAGGTTGGTGTTCTCTGATCCACATGAGTCCAATTACAACATTGTATCTTCTGATATTGGCTACATGGAACATTTGTTTGTTCTTGTGGTTCTCAATAACTAATTCTCCTGATATTGCTTGTCTGATTCCTCCATCTTGGATGGCTTCTCTATTAATCACATAGGCAGGACAAGGGGTGATATCTTCGGCTTTCAACTGATGTTCTTTGATGATGTTTTTGTGAATGAACACTGTAGATGCTCCTGCATCATACAATGCAAGGGCTGGGATCGCATCTTGACCAAATTTCAGTGTGACTTCCAGTTCCAATGGTGCTTCAGAGTCTTTTTTCATGGGACAAGGTTTGTATTGATTATTGACTAGAGCATTGGCTGTGATAATCAGTAGTACATAAAAAGACTTATACAGTATATTAGAAAGGGGAGCATAGAAATTTGATGAGTTTTTTGGGACTGATGGTGGTGTGACACTGCACCTCAGTCTCATGCATTTCCCTGGTGCCCTGTGCTATTCTCCTGCCTATTCTCTCAGGCATCAGCTGCTACAAATACTCTATCTGCCAATTCTTCTGCTGCATTTATCTTCATGGCCCTTCCATCATCCCTATCCAGCTCCCTTAGTGCTGTAGGTCTGTCCAGCCTGGCATTGATGTTCAACAGGGCTGCCCTGCAGTCCCATGTGAAGTGGCCCATTTGGCCACACCTCAGACAAGCTCCCACTTGTCTCCTTCTCTGCTTCTTAGCCTCAGTGAGGCATTGGTGTCCTCCCTGGTTGATCTCCATTGCGTTGGGATTGTGGGGGGTGCCTGGATGTCCTTGCTGTCTAGGCTGTTGTTGTTGTTGCAGTGGACATTGTTGTCCACCTAGTGCTCAGTCTCAGATGACCCACTGCAGATGCAGGTTTATGGGTTGTTGTTGTGGTTGTTGTGTGGGTGCTGGGTGACAAGAAGTTTGAGGGGCTGAGGGTCTCATATTCTGGCAGTGTTCTTCTGCATGGGCTTTGAACAGCCTGTTGTTGATGGTGATGGCCTCTTCTTAGATACCAGTCAATGTGGTCCCCCATCTTGTCGCCACCTTGGCCAACTTTATCTCTGCCTTAAACCCCAGTTTGAACTGGGAGATCAGTGCCTCGGTGTTCCATGACACGTGGTGCATGTGCTTACTAAACTTGGCTGTGTAGGTGGCTGCCAAGCCATTCTGTCTTAAGTTCCTGAGTGCTGTTTCTGCTTTGGCGACTTGGTCTGGATCTCTGAATGTGTGCTCAAAGGTGTCTTTGAACTTCACCCAGGTGTTGGTGATGGGTGTCAGTTGCATAGAGTCCTTAATGATAATGAGCACCCATTTCTGGGCCTTGTCAGTGAGGTACCCAAGGGCTCAATTGATGAGGGCTCAATTGCTGATGAATTCTTGTGACAATAGCATCATGTATTGCTCACATGCTGATAGGAACTTGTAGCACTGGTCTCCTCTTTTCTTCCTGTTGTATTTATCTGGAACCGCAACTTTGGGTCCCTTTGGAGGTAGCTGTGTAAGTTGTCTTGTTGTTATCAACAGTCCAGCTGGGATGGGCTGCCTGTTAAATATGTATTGTGTGTGCATGATGGTAGGGGCTTAGGGAGCTGGTCCCACTGGTTGATTTACAATGTTATTGACATTGGCAGTGAGGGATACCATCTGGGCTGTGAGTGCTGCTATTTGTGCAACCAGTTGGTCATAGGTAGGGGATTGTGTAGCTATTGCTGGCGGTAGTGCGATGGTTGGGATGAGTTGTGTGAATATTTCTGAGGGGGTGATGTATGGTGATAGGGAGTAGATGGTGTGCATGTCACTGTCCAAGTTGTGTTTGGATGGAACTCGGTAGTGGTTTGTCCTAGCGTATCAAGGAGGTATGACTGTTCAGTCCCACCTAGCAAGGCTTTTAAAGGTTATGTGCACAAAGTGGATCTTCATTTATACTCTGAGTTCAACATAAAGGTATGCTGGTTGGATGTTGCAGTGGATATGAGTTAGCCATGTGAGTTGTTGGCGCTTGGGGAAGTATGGGATGATGACTTTTGGGTATGGGTGGTATTCTTGGATCACCCAACTGCCAGGCAAGACCCTCTTGGGCCTTTTGAGGTCTTCGTGTTCGATTCCGCCTGTGATGACTTGATTTGTGTATTGCACAAGGCCACTAACATTTGGGGTGTAGAGATTGGGTGTCTCTTTGTTTTGTAGGTTGTAGTGGAGCACTGGCATGTATTGTCGTAGAGTGGTTTTTGGATGCAATGTAATGTCACAATGAGGTAGTTGAGAGAACTGCTGGATGACATCAAGCACTAGAAGCCTGATGAGGAAGACAAGAAGGATGTATAAGAGATACTGAGGAGCACTAGAAACTCAACAGTAGAGAGTGGATAAGTAGAGAGGAGTACAAGAGAGGAGGAAGGATACAAGATGTTGTGTGAGGAATAAGTCCTCTGCGCCTACTGGTATATATAGGGTACGGGAGTGGAGGATTACAAATGCAACATGAGTACACTGCACAGTGGCATGGGAGGATGCATGGAGTAGAAGTGCAGGGCAATGACAGGTGACCTCCTAAGCAAAAGAAGGCTGATTAAGAGAAACACATGATTAGAAGATAGTCTATAGTAAATCCAAGGTTAGTCTGAGGTCCATTCTGTGGGATAGTAGATTGTGACCATAGAGGAGGAGCCCATGTTTGAGTTGGACTTGGAGTGTGACATAGTTGTGACAGTAAGGGATTGAAGTAAAGAACATAGGACTTAAAGGCATAGAAGAGAGGATATTATAAAAGTTCTTTGTTTTTGGGACTGAAGGTGACACAACACTGCACCTCAGTCCCATCTGTTTCCCTGGTGCCTAGCATCATTCTCCTGTTCATTCTCTGGGGCTTCTACTGTGGTGGCAAACACTCTGTCCATGTCTTCCTCTGCAGCTTGCATCTCTGCTGCCCTTGCATCTCTATGATCTAGTTCCCTTAGAGCTGTAGGTTTGAGGGCTGATGCTCATATATATGAAGACCAGCTGGATGTTGTTGTTGATAGCAATCAGTTGGGTGAGCTGTTGCCTTGTAGAGAAGTAGGGAATGGCAATCTCTGGGTATGGGGGGGTATTCCTTAATAACCCAACTACCCAGGAGTGCTATGTTGACTTGGTCTAGGTCCTCTCTCTCAGCTGCAAAGCCTATGAAGTAGTTCTGATGCTGGATGAGTTTACTCACTTGGGGCCAGTAAAGTGTTGGTTCTGCTTTTCATCTAAGGTTGTATCTGATTGTTGGTATATAGTTGTAGAGCAGCATAAGATGTAATGTAATGTTATGAATAGGCTAGTGACTACTGGACAACCAATGATGGGAGCACTAGGAGCTCTAGAGAATAATAATGGAAATGTGTAAGAGACACTTGTAAGCACTAGGAGCTTAGCAGTGATGAGTGGAGAGATGAAAGAGGAGTATAAGAGAGGAGGAGATATAAGATATTGTGTGAGGAATAAGTCCTCAATGCCTGCCAGTATATATACAGTACAGGAGTGGAGGATTACAAAGCTGATATGAGTACACTGCCAGGTGGTGTGGGAGAGTATGTGGGGTAGAAGTGCATGGCAGTGATGTCATGAATAGGGTTCTAAGACCACTGGACAACTATCAATGGTGAGCACTAGGGGCTTGAGAGAGAGGACAATAAAGATGTATCAGAGATAATGAGGAGCACTAGGAGCCCAATGCTGAGGAGTGGAAAGGATGAGGAAGGGTATAAGAGAGGAGGGAATATAAGATGTTGCATGAGGAATAAGTCCTCTACACCTACTAGTATATATAGGATGTTAAACTTGCAACTTGATACGAAAGGACAAGTCTGACAGTGCAGACAGGAGTGAAGTCCAAATGAGAATCAATAAGGACTTCACCATTGTGCACTGTCAGTATATGTAGACAAACACAAACTTGCACACAGACCTCAGTCATGGTTATGCACTATACTGTGGTTAGAGAATAAGTCAATCATAAACAATAGAACAGATGAAATGGTATAAGATGAGAGATAGACTATAGATGGGGATGATGGGGAATAGAGATGTGAATGATGGATGGATGTAGGGTTGTGTGCATTACTGTGTAGGCTGATGTGACTTACTAAACCTAAGCCTAGATGATGTGACTCACTGAACCTAAGCCTAATGACAGTGAGTCACTAAACCTAAGCCAGGTCATCATGAGTCACTAAACCTAAGCCTAATGTTAATCATGCTTCAAGGCCTTTATGTAACCTAGGATACATGAGTAGAGGATTACAAAGCTAATATGAGTACACTGCATGGTGGTGTGAGAGAACATGTGGGATGGAAGTGTGGGGTAGTGACAGGTGACCTCCTAAGTGAGAGATGAGAAGAGAAGAACATTATGAGAAGGCTTACAGAGAGAGACACATGACTAGAAAGAGTCCATAGTGAAACCAAGATTAGTCCAAGGTAATTCTGAGGTCCATATCTATTAGATAGTAGATGTGACTACAAGGAGGAGTCTGTGTTTGGTTGGACTTAGAGCATGACAAAGTTGTGACAGTTGCCCCCTCTAAGGTCATTGAGCACATAGATGAGTTAAGTGTGAGATGACCTTATGGGTTTCAGGCAATTGGTGTTATGCTCTTGGGATTCTTGGATGGCCTCTTGAGTGTTGCCCATGTCTTTAATGTAGTTCCATGAGTTCTCTGAGACATCATATCCTTTCCATTTCACTAGGTATTGGAACCTTGTTTGTCTCTATTGTGGGTCAAGCACCTGTTCGACTCTATATTCTTCTTCTTCTTGCTCATTCTGCACCAGCAGTGGTAGTGCTGCAGCTTGCCCTTTGATTGGGTCCCTTGTGGTGGCTGTCAGTTGTGATACATGGAAGACTAGGTGGATTGGAAGGGTTTTTGGCAGCTCTAGCTAGTATGCTGTCCTTCTAAATTTCTCAACTATCTTGTAGGGTCTGAATCTTCTATGCTCCAACTTGGTGGAAGGTCTCAACATCTTAATCACCTCAGTTCCAGTGATGCTGTTCTTTTGGCTCAGCCATACATGATCCCTGACTTGATGTGGAGTTGCTTGCTGCATGTTTTGGTCATAGAATGTTCAATGCTTTGCTTCTGCTTTCTCTAATATCACCTTGACTTCCTCACCAATCTCTCTGATCTTCTTAGCCATTTCCTCTGTGTCAGGTATGCATTCTTCATTGAATGTTTGTGGTGAAATGGTAGGGTGGCTTTCATTGTCTGTGAAGAAGGGGGTGACTCTGGTGGATGTGCTGACAGAGTTGTTATACTGGGATTCTGCTATCGTGAGCCAATTGTCCCAATCATCTTGCTGGTAGTTTGTATACAGTCACAGGTGTTGTTCCATCAGGGAGTTGATCTGTTCTGTTTGTCCATTGGTTTAGAAGTGGTATGCTGTTGAGAAGTTGGGTTTCACCCTAATGGACTTGTATGATCTCCTCATGTATTCTGAGTTGAATGCTGCTCCTCAGTCTGATGGGGTTTGTAGTGGAGTTCCATAATGCTTCCATATGTTATCCAGCAACATTCTGGCCATTTCTTTAGCTGATGAGATTTCCACCATTGCTATGAAGTGTGCCCTTTTCATGAATTGGTTGGCTATGACTAGGATCAAGTTGTTCTTCCTCTTTGTGACTGGGAGTTTTATGACAAAGTCATAGGTGATGTCTGTCTATTGCCCTTCTGAGGCAGGTCGTGATTGCAGTGGGCCTTATGCCTTCTGATTGATCATTTTTGTTCAAAGGCAGGTGTTGCAGTGGTCAGCATACTTGTTGATGAATCTTGTCATTGATGGCCACCAGTATGTTCTCACTACTAGTTTGAGGGTTCTAGCTCTGCCTGGGTGTCCTGCTGATACAGCATCATGTCTCAATTCTACAATGTCCCTTTGCAGATTACAATCCTGTGGAACATAGATCTTTCAATCACACATCAGTATTTCATTCACTAGGCAATAATTGCTCATCTGCTCCCTAATCCTTGTAGGTGCATCCTCCACATTGCTTCATAGGAAGGCCAGAATGTCACGACTATGTCCTGCACTAAGTCTAAACCCAACATGGCCTCTCCCTTTATGATCACTCTCTACTATCCCATGAACCAGACCTCAGACTATTCTTGGATTTACCTCAGACTATATTCTAATCATGTGTCTATCTTTGTCATCCTTCTCTCACTTAACTTACTTCTCTTCTACTACTTAGGAGGTCGCCTATCACTGCCCTGCACTTCTACTCCACATGTTCTCCCACACTGCCACACAGTGTACTTGTATTATGTTTGTAAGCCTCTACTCCTATAATCTATATATACTGGTAGGCATTGAGGACTTATTCCTCATGCAATGTCTTGAATCCTCTCCTCTCTTGTACCCTCCTTTATCCTCCTTTCATATATATTGAGCTCCTAGTGCTCCTTGTACACTCTTATACATTCCTATTGTCCTCCACATCAAGCTTCTAGTGCTTGTCAATGTTGTCCAGTGGTTCATTCAGCCCACATTGCAACACAGAACAGCAGCCATGGACTTGTCTCTTCCTAGTGCTTCCCTTATTCCTCCCACTAATTCTTTGTCTGAGAACATCATTCTGGTGACCTCAAAACGAATTTTTTTTCAAAGATTGGTTTGAAGGCTTCTACTCCCCCCTTTGGCTGATAGTTTGGCCTTTGGGAGAGCAGGTCTGGTCTTGCTTTGACTCCTGGTTGATATACAATTTTGAAGTCGAATCCTGCCAGGAATAGGCTCCATCTGGCTTGCCTTCTTGAAGGTTCACCTGTTGTTAAGAAGGTTTCCAGGTTTGCATGATCAGTGATCATCAGTGTTTGACCTCTTGCTCCTTTGAGGTATTGCCTCCAATCTTTGAAGGCTTTGTAAATCACTAGTAGCTTGAGGTTGTAGACATTGTAGTTCCTTTCTGCTGGTGAGAGGAATTTTGAAGCATATGCGATTGGATGAAGCTTCCCATCTTCTCCCTTTTGGAATAGAATCATGCCTCTTGCAAAGATGGACAAATCGGTTTCTATGACGTATGGCTTTTTGAAATCAGGGAATGTGAGGATAGAGGCTGACATGAATGCCTTCTTGAAGGTTTCTAGCCAAGATTGCTGTTTAGTTCCCAAAATAAAGTTCTTGCTTTTCTTTAATAAGTCCATCATTGGTCTTGTGATTTGGCAGTATCCCTGTCTGAATCTCTGGTAGAAGTTTTCAAACCCCAGGAATACTTGGATGTTGTGAACATTCTTGGGTGTTGGCCATTCTTCAATTGCTGCGATTTTTGCCTTATTGTCATGACTAAATCTTGCTCTCAAGTCCAACCCAACCCAGAATCTCACTATATGGTCACATTTGACTATCTCACACTATAGACTATGAACTAATCTCAGATTTACAATGGACTATCTTCTGACCATGTGTCTCACTTGGTAATCCTTCTCTCGCTTAGTGTTCTTCTCTTCTCTTGCTTAGGAGGTCACCTATCACTGCCCTGCACTTCTATTCCTTGTGTTATCCCACACCGCCACACAGTGTACTTGTGTCATGTTTGTAATCCTCTACTTATGTAAACTATATACACTGGTAGGTGTTGAGGACTTGCTCCTCACACAACATCTTGTATTCCCTCTTCTCCTGTATCCTCTCCTACTCTTTCCCTCTCATCAGTGTTGAGTTCCTAGTGCTCCTTGCTACCTCTCATATAATCCATTGTCCTATATCAAGCTCCTAGTGCTCACTTCATGAGTTGTCTAGCGGTCTCTCAGCCTTAATTGTGACATTACATTGCATCTCAATCAACTGTTCCACGACTATATGCCCACCCTCTGATACAACTTGAGGAAGAAGGAAACACCAAACCTATACACTCACAGAATCAAAGAACTCACACAATACCACAATCAAATTGTCACCTTTGGGATTGAAGAGAAGATCTTGACCAAGTCAAAAGAGTACTACCTAGTAGTTGGATTATAGAAGAATACCACCTGTACCTTAAAGTTGCCATCCCCTATTTCCCCACTCATCAACAACTAGCAAGGCTCATCTATATCAACCAGAATATTCAGCTGGCATTTCTACAACTGGAACTAGGAGTCCAAACTGAAATTTACTATTCCCACACCATGTTCAAACACCTAGCTAGGTGGAACTAAAGAGCAACCACACCTCCCAAACAAACATACTGAGCAAGGTTTAGAGCACCATCCAAACATTCATCAGACAATAAAATCCACACCCTACATTCCCTGTCACCATATCAAACCCCACTATCACCAACACCAAGCATCCCCATCATTGAACTACTGCCAGCAATAGCCACTCCACAGAACCTGTACAATATGCTACTCCAGCAGATTGCCACACTCACCACCCAACTTGCCACCCTCACCACCAATGTAAACACAATAGCCAGACAAGCACCTGCCATAACAAGCATCCTAGTCCCACAAATGCACACCTTATACACCTTTGTAGCCAACCTGATGCCACACAGGCCATATATCACAACTCAACAAGTATCGCAACTCCTGCCAAAGGGACCAAAAGTGGCAGTACCAGAGAAGTATGACAGGAAAAAGTGAGGCAACCAATGTTACAAATTTGTCTCTGCCTGTAAACAATACATAGTACTGTCAGCCCAGCAATTTGTGAATGACTGAGCACTCATCAACTGGGCGATGGGGTACCTCACAGAGGAACCCCAAAAGTGGGTGCTAATCATCATCAAGGACTCAGTGCAGCCAACCCAACAGTCAACACTTAGAATCAGTTCAAGAGTGCATTCAAGCACGCCTGCAGAGACCCCAATCGACTCACCAAGGCAGAGACAGCACTCAGAAACTTAAAGCAGACTGGGTCAGCTGCCATGTATATGGCAGAGTTCAGCAGGAATACCCCCATGTCACTTGGAATCAAGAAGCACTCATCTCACAATACAGACTGGGCCTGAAGGCTGAGATCAAGCTAGTGAAGGTGGCAACAGGGTGAGGAACCATGCTGGTGAATGTGCAGGAAGAAGTTATCACCATTGACAATTGCCTCTACGAGGCCCACACAGAAGATAGATGCTAGCACCCTTGTCCCCCAGCACAACAACCTCCCCATAACCCTGCAGCACCACCACTATGACAACAATCAGTAAAGAACTACCTGTAGCAGGTGGTTTGAGAATGAGGTGGAGTTCTGCTGCACTAGCTACAGCTTCAGCCTCAACAGCCCAGACAGCCAGGATGTCCAGGCACCCCCTGTGACCCCAATGCTATGTGTCACAAGTAGGACTAAAGAGCCACTGGATGACAATAACAAGGATGAGGGAGAGTGCTAGGAGCTCAAGAGCAAGGACAATGAAGTGTAGAAGAGACACTAGAAGCTTAACGTTGATGAGTGGAGGAGAGAGAGAGGAGGATACAATAGGAGAGGAAGTACAAGACATTACCTGAGGAATAAGTCCTCTACACCTACTAGTATATATAGGATACATGAGTGGAGGCTTACAAACATGACATGAGCACACTGCACAGCGGTGTGGGAGAACATGTGGAGTAGAAGCGCAAGGCAGTGACAGGTGACCTCCTAACCAAGATAAGGAATGACTCAGTAGAGAAGAAGGATTACCAAGTGAGACACATGATCAGAAGTTAGTCTGAAGTGAAACCGAGACAAGTCTGACGTCTGTTCCATGGGATAGTCGAATGTGACCATAGAGGGAGAGGCTGTGTTTGGGTTGACTTTGAAGCAGGATGAGGTCGTGACACTATGGAGATTGATCAAGGAGGACGCCAACATCTGACAGAGGCTGAGAAGAATTGGAGGAGACAGGCAGAGGCCTGCTTGGGATGTGGCCAGATGGGCCACTTTGTGAGGGACTGCAGGGCAGCCCCTCTCAACATCAATGCCGAGTTGGACAGACCTGCAGCTCTCAGAGAGCTGGATTCCAATAATGGAAGAGTAGTAGAGATGAACGCAGCAGAAGAAAGGGCAGATAGGATATTTGCAGTGGTGGTAGATGCCCTGGAGAATAGGCCAGAAGCTGGTGCAAGGTGCCAGAGAAATGGTGCAGTGTTGTGTCACCTTCAGTCCCCATATGCAAGAACTTCTATGATGCCCCTCCTATTATGTCTTCCAGCTCTATGCCTTTCATAAACCCCTCATCACCTATTATCATGGTTAATGCCCTTGTCGATGATAAAACAGTACAATCCCCATCAGCAAACACTAGAAATGCTGGTTAGTAACCCAGCTCCTTTAAGACACAACCCCCTTAACATTGCTTTCATCATGGAGGAGGCTTGGAAAAAGCACTCTGTGGATGCTCTTGACTTCAGTGTGTTCTGGCCACACAAACTCAAGCCCCTTGAGATTGCAGCAGGACAGTCTCATGCAGCAAGGATTGTGGAGGCAGACAAAAAGTCTAAGCTAAAGAAGGAACTGGCTGAGGCCGTTCCCCTACAGTTCTACCAATATCTGGACATCTTTGATAAGAAGGAGTCACAGGTCCTACCTCCAAACAGAGACTACAACCTTTGAATCAACCTGCTACCAGGCCAGACACTGCCATTCAAGAAAATATACACAATGTTACCCTCAGAACTCGATGCTCTAAGGGAGTACCTAGATGAAAACCTGAAGAAAGGACATGTTAGACCCTCAAAGTCACCAGCAGGAGCCCCAGTGATGTATATGAAGAAGAAGGATGGAAGCCTCCACCTCTGCATTGACTACTGAGACCTTAATGCAATGATGGTGAAAAACCGATACCCTCTTCCCCTCCCTAATGACATCATGGATCAAGTGCAAGGATCAAAGATCTTTAGCAAGATCGATCTGAAATCAGGCGACAGTAATGTCCAGATAGCCAAAGGAGATGAATGCAAGACAGCATTCAGTATACACTACAGTCTTTATGAATACACTGTCATGCCATTCAGACTCACAAATGCACCTGTCAATTTCCGGCTTGTTATGAACAACATCTTCTGTGACATATTGGATCATTAAGTCATGATCTATCTTGATGACATCCTCATATTCATGAAGTCAAAGGAAGAACATGACCACATTGTGATGGAAGTCCTGAAAAGGCTGAAAGCTAATAATGTCTGGGCAAACCACTTGAAGAGTGAGTTCAATTTGCAAGAAATAGAGTACCTCAGCTTCATCATAGACAGAACCACCATGCAAATAGACCAAGCCAAGATATCAGCAATTGAAGAATGGTCAACGCCCAAGAATGTATACAACATCCAAGTATTTCTAGGGTTTGCCAATTTCTATTGATGCTTCATCCAAGGATACTCAAAGATCGCATGACCAATGATAGATCTGCTAAAGAAAGGAGAGAAGTTTATTTAGGGATCGAGGCAACAAACATTGCTTGAGGCTTTCAAGAAAGCATTCACCTCAGCCCCTGTACTCACCTTCCCAGATTTTGAGAAACCATATGTGGTGGAAACAGACTCTTCAGTCTTTGCAAGAGGGGTGATCCTATCTAAAAAAGGAGAGGATGGAAAACTCCATCCGAGCATGTATGCATTGAAGTCACTGACGCCAGCAGAAAAGAACTACACTGTCTACAACCTCAAACTCCTAGCCATCTATGAGGCCTTCAGAGACTAGAGACAGTACCTTGAGGGGGCAAATAGACAGAGGATTGTCATCACAGACCATGCAAACCTAGAAACCTTCCTGACAATGAAAGAACCATTGAGAAGACAAGCTAGGTGGAGCCTATTCCTGGCAGGATTCGATTTCAAAATCATATACCATCCTAGAGTTAAAGCAAGACCATACCCACTCTCTGAAGGCCAGACCATCAGCCAAAGGTGGGAGCAGAAGAATTCAAGCCAATTTTTGAAAAATCTCCATTCCAAATTGTGAACATAACATCCTCTGATGAGGAGTTAGTCAGAAGAATCAAGGAAGCACTGAAGAACAACAAGTCAATGGCAGCTGTCCTGGCCTTCTTACAAACAAATGCTGATGATGCTCGAGCAAAAATACAGGAACAGATGAGTCACTACTACCTTGTAGAGGAGGTACTAGTGTATGATTGAAAGATTTATGTCCCCCAGAACCATGTGATCAGAAGAGACATTGTTGAGTCATGTCCTGATGCAATCACAGCAGGACATCCCAGAAGAGCCAGAACTCTAGAATTGGTAGCATGAACCTACTGGTGGCCATCAATGACCAAGTTCATCAACAACTATGTCAACCACTGTGACATGTGCCTGAGAACAAAAACAATCAATCAGAAACCCCAAGGAGCACTACAACCACTAGTGGCACCAGAAGAAAGATAGACAGACATCATATATGACTTCATAGTGAAGCTCCCAACCACAAGGAGGAAGAACAACTCAGTACTAGTTGTTGTGGATCAATTCACAAAATGAGCATACTTTATTGCCATAGTAGAAGCTTTGACAGCCAGGGAGGCAGCTAAGATGTTCCTGGAGAATGTATGGAAGCATCACAGGACCCCATTACAAACCGTGTCAGACAGAGGAACAGCATTCAACTTGGAATTCATGAGGAGACTCTATGAATCTATGGGAATCAAGTGTCAGGTAGTTTGCCTTAGCACCCAGTTTCGCCCAAGTTTCGCCCAGCATAGTATTTAAACAATAGATATTCCCACAGAAGGAAGGTACCCACACAGCAATGTACAACAGTCTACTTTAAGTGCCCAGTATTAGCACCCAAACAATAGAGGTTCCCACAGTTGGAAACCAGCTGCATTACTCCTCACAGAAAGGAGACAATTCATGATATCATTATAGACTAGGTCTAGTTCATGACATCATAAATGGAGCTAGATAGTCGTAGAACATTCCAGAAGGAATCAGTCAGCATTGTAGTCATTTAGAAGCAT